>CM051699.1:4554651-4714651 GCA_028022725.1 Lycodopsis pacificus | reverse complement strand
ATATATATATATATATATATATATATATATATATATATATATATATATATATATATATATATTTTTTTTTTTTTTTTACTCAAAATCTTATGTTTATGTGTGTTGAATATGTTGGCAGAGTTAGGTTGTATCACCAAGAGAGTTAATTGTGTTATCAAGATATCTTGAGGCTTTCCGATATCACAAAGCTACCTCACTTTTAACTGGGGTCTGTCACCATGCTAACAGATTCTACCTGGCTAATGCTGGCCCCAAAACTAGAGGATAATTGGCCAGATTTAGGGTCCAATTCGCTCCGTCAGACATGAAATCGGTAAAAGAAATGAAAGAAACAGCAATGGAATACTGAGCTAAAACCTGAAAAAGCCAATGAGAGCGAGCTGACCGGGAAACGCCACCAACCTGGATGTTCGGGTACTCCCAAAAAACAACTCACCTCCAGCTCACGCTGCAAAATGTATAAGCCATGCTGGGTCCATCTTCTCAACCACGACAGTCCCCTCCGATGGCGTCTTTTTGACTCCACACAAAAACAAGTGGGGTTCCCCTTATACATCATAACAAAGTTGTTGTTTGGTATGTTTGTTTAGGTTGGTTGGTTTGTTTGCACCAAACGTACAGTAATCTTGGGTTGTTGTCAATACATGTTCAATGAACTGGTTTGCAAGAAAATGGCCAAAATTGTTAATAATAACTTGCTGGAAGGATGCATGAAATGAGGATGACCTCACACAAACATTACTTTAGAATCTTCTGAATATGTACTGTGGACATCAAAAGTCAACATTCAAAGGACATCTAACAAGACTGTTTAAGGAAAAGAACATTGTTCGGGCTAAAAACACTGTAACTGAAGTGATTTATTGTTTTACACTGGAAAAAAAAATCAGCGGTCTCCTGGCTGAAAGATCGTTTTTTGTTTGTCCCATCAACCTGCACTCCCGCCTGCGCAGTGTGGGCTTTTGCAGTGTGGTATAAGTACTAATTACAACCCTATATTTTTCTTAGGTACGACAGCTTGACTGTTGCAAAGTCCAAACTCCTCCATGTACTGTTTTATTGTCTCGCTGGTTTGCCATTTTCATTCTTGCTGGGTTGATAACTGTGTCAAAATGATAATTTTTAAGTCTGTGATATTATATAAGGATATGAAGAATCTATGAAAGAATTGGGGGCTGGGTGGTTGATTGATGTATTTAAGACAGGGAATCTGCCCTCTGGGTCAGTAACGGTGGAGATATCTATTGATGGTGGTTTCCATGGATCCACCTTTGTTTTGAAACTCAAGACATGCGGGTTTATTTAATAAGGAATATGTCTGGTTTTAATTTATACAAATTATTGCATATTTCATTCATTATACCTTGAAAGCCAGTGCCATGTGTATTACATCATAGGAATTTCAGTGGCGCAATGATTGAGAGGCAGTGCTTGCCCCTAAATTGTGTGCGTGGGTGTTTGTTTTGTGAGTATGTAGGTGAGGATGGAGAATAAATCTCATATTTACTCAAGCTGTCACTAGCTGTCCTACAGGCAATGGTAGGTAGACAACAAACATATAAACAAACATGCTTCAACACATTAAGAAAAACATAAATGGTTGTGCATATAGGAATCAGTGTGCGTCTGTTATGTTCATGTGCTTTAGGTGGGATGGAGGTTAATATCATGTTAATATAATATTGCAATCAATGATTGTTATATGTAACATAGCAGAACAGAGAAGGCAAGGAGTGCTGACCATCCATGCATAATTTGCCCACAATCAAGTATTTTGTTTTGTCTGTGTTGTGTGATGATAGGTTGAAGAACTTTGCGCCTTTAGTTTATTTCGTGCGGGAATTGGTCATTCAGTCCGTATTTGGTGATCTGGTTTACTGTGTCCGGAAGTAGTTGGAGAGTCTTTGATCGGTGCCTCGGTGTAATCTGACAGAGATACTTCTGCTTTGAATAGTCAATATGGTTTCTTTCATTGTTTTGATGGAAGCGGGAGGAAGTTGCTGCACTTCTTCTAACTTTTACACTGACTTTGGGATGGTTTAATTTATTTTTTGGGATGATGGTGAAAAAAGTTAACTCTGGAGCCTTGCTGTCAATCATAGTTCTTAGCAAGAGATTCGGTTTCGGCAGATCACACTTTTGAAATATCGGAAATCGCAATCGGCCAAGATAATTGCAGGTGCAGACTTATCATTTACTCAAAAGGTTCAAGACACAAGAAGTGCTGACAAATGTCAGTTATAACTATTTTGATCATCCCATCCAAATCATCAGCCAGTTCTTCACAACTACACGCCTATCTAACAGAATAAGATCTACAGATCATCCGACGGGATCAGATGTGGCCTGTCCAAAATCCACCAGAAGGTGATTTATCAATGTATTCATCAAGCACTGTGCCGTCGATGGGTTCATTACCATCAAATTAGTGCTAGGAATCACGGTGAAGGCTTGAAATGATGTGGAAAGACAGCACTGATGAGATTAATGATAAATACATTAGCCATGTGCTAGCACGGTGCCAAGATGATTGATGGTGTTGGCATTAGCCACATGCTAGCATGTAACATCGCTACGATGATCGATGGACAGATAGCTGCGTTGTGTTGGCCACATCGGCAAAAAAGTTGATCTTCACAAAGTAATAACACCTGTTTTAATTTCTTCTAAAAAGCAGTTTTTGCTTTTTTAACCTTTTGAGACCCTTATATATCAGATTTTTACATTTTTAGCGGGGGCAGGGGATCTTTAGGTGAGATAGGAGGTCAACAGTATGCTTCATAGAAGCGGTAAGCATAATCTAAAAGAATGGGAACCTAAAGATTTATTTGAGATTGACCTAAAAAATCTGAGATAAATATTAAATTGATTAAGTAGTCAAGATTAATTATAAAAGTGTATAAGGGCTTAGAACATTATGTTGGAAGTATACGATGGCCATTGCCATGTTCGCTTTTGCCTCATAAGTTGCTGCAGCAATTTCTGGGTTGATACCATTGAAGCCACAGATTTGGAGCTAAACTTGACAATGTTTTTTTTGTCACTTGAGAATTCATTAAAAATCCCTCCAAAATTCCACATTGAGACACCAAGACTTTGAGGAACACCATAAAAAAAACCAAGATTGTTTAGGGGCCAAAATATGTGCAAAAATATTCAATATTTTTTTACAATAGCCAAAAATTACACATTCATACTGCATGGTTTTCGGCCAAAACTTCTTTGGATTATCATAACTGTAAAGTGGAGACTTGTGGGTACCCATAGAATCCATTTTTATTCGCATATCTTGAGGTGACCCTTTTGAAAATCGCCATGCCAGTTTTCCCTTTGGAGAGTTATTCAGCTCCCCTTCAATACAAGCTAGCTTGACATGGTTGGTTCCAATGGACTCATTAGGTTGTCTAGTTTTATAATACCAGTATCCTCACTTTGGTGGTTTCAGAGGGTAGGGAAATGTTCATTGAAATACAAAGTGGTCTGTATCAATCCCAACACAATAAGAGCTGTTCTCTACCTTTAGCTCTGCTGCTGTTAATGGAGAAATCGGAGGGTAAAAGTGGGGACAAAGCTAGATTTCACAGTCCAGAGGGTTTCACTGCCATGGCGGTTCATTGCCGTCATGTGGGTGGAGAGAAGAATGAAACGTTAACAAAAGCCTTACTCCTCACGTGGTGAGAAGAGCTGCCCCGGGCCTTGTGCATCTGCCACCAAGATGGATCCAGTGAAAGCAAGGAGAAGGAGGGGTTGCATCGCGGATTCACGGATGTACACTGATGGATAAGAAGGGTATTGTTGGCTTTTGGAAGTTGGAACAGAAAACGTGCAGACATTGATCATATTTAAAGTGAAACATTAGATCTTTCATGGCAGCTACGTCAATTTTACCGACATCGAGTCTACGGAGGAGTTAGGGAGAAGTTTTGCTTTGGCCGCTAAGTGGTAAAAAGTTTGACGTTGCTGCAAATGGCGTGCGCGGTAATTATAGTTGAGGTTCCGGTGAAATCACAGGAGCAGCAGGAGGGTGATGGCCTCTCTGCCTTCATCACTTTCTATTTCCCAGCCAGCGCTGACATACCTCACCACGCAGGCACACAGGCGAGAAATTAAGAGCAGGGAGATGCTGATAGTTCTCGCTAATGTTACAGGCCAAGAGGTTGCGGACAAGACACACATTGCACATGCTGCTAGTGCTAGTATGTTTTTGCAACAATGCAGCACATATGGAGTTAAGAGCTCTATCGGGAGCTCCATGAATCTCAATGCGTCACACAGAGAATGAAAAATTTACCAACTGGTCACCAGTCCCAGCGCTCGCAGCTCGAACGGGGAGAAGTGGAGCGGAAGCGTAGGCCAGTTAGCAGAGAGGATGTCATCAGCGTAATTGTGAGTCTTGTGACTCTTTCTTTCTCTGGCCCATTGGCTTCCGTGGTCAGTTTCAATTTCAGCCAGTACGACCGCGGCCTGCTCCCGCCATTAGCCAACAGCCACATCTCGCTGCCGCCGCAGACTTTGGGGGTCTGGCCAAATTTTAAGGCCAATTGACTTTTAATATGAATCACGCTGGGATGCCAAAGACTCATCCCATCGCTGGAAATTAACACCCTGGAGCACACACGCATGCACGCAGATAGGCACACACACACACACATACACACACGACCGCCAACTCACAAACAGTTATTAATGGCTTGACTGAGTACTGTGATTGTTTTCCCTGCAACTAGACAAGCATCATGCGGCGCAGCCGATGATACTTGTGGTGTGGTGTACAGTAGAGTCAGGACTTTTTCCATTTAAGGCTGTCAGCGCTGCACACTGCGCGGCTCTGGCCTCCGGCTTCGCCCTCCTGCTCTTTTGTTTTTAATGGCCTCATTGCAATTATTAACCTTTTGTGTCTCCATTTGGGTTCCCTTCTTTAGTCCTTTATTGACTCACAAAGTGTTCTATAACTCATTCATTCTCTCGGCAGTAGTACTATTTTGTGTAGTCGCCTCTTCTTGAAATGCCCCCTTGTAAGCAGTAATGCCGCGTATACGGTTTGTGTAGGGCTTTTATTGTGAAAGGTAAGAACGGAAAGAGTATAGCACTCAGCATTGCCTATGTGATTGTGTGGGCAATAAACGTATTTCCTCAAATTGATAAATATGCAAACTACTTTGTGGCTGTTCGTGTTGTGATGAGCTGCTCTGCTCACGTTGAAAATATAATTTCGGCAGGATAATTTATGGATCGTCTATATTTTCTTCTTTTTTATATTGTTGGATGTGTCTATGTTTTATTTTGTCTCGAATCAATTTGTTTCCTGATGCTGCCTCTTTGAGTAGGTTGTCATTCTAAATGAGAACTGGTTCTCAATTTACTTATCTTGTTAAATAAAGGTAACTCTTTGTTTACAAAGAGTTTAATACCACGGTTGTACAGTACATCGGTTCAGTTCAGTTCCAGCCAGAGGTTCTCCTGCGAACTTGTTCGTGGAGTTGTAGATCTACTCTGGTCTCCCCAAAAGTTTTCAAAAGCACCGTAGCTTGTAAGTCTCCTGCCGTGCTTTGGTGTCTTGTTACTGCCTTGGTCGGGAAACTAAACACCAAGACACTCAGTTGCGAATAAAACGTATTCCCAGCCAAAGAATTTGCAACGCTTCTCCAACGCTGTTAACCAGGAATACCGTTCGTAGTTGCTGGACTGAAAGTGGCGCACAAATACTTTACCTGGCTGGGTCAGGGCTGCTAGCTGTGGGGTTGGCTGACCCTTTCATACGATGTCCAGCCTTTCTTGAAATGTCCTTCTCCAGAAAGGCGTTGCCAGTAAATCCGCCACCAAATCTGTCTCTCCTCCTCCTTCAGCCTTTGAGTGTTGAAAAACAAAGCTAGGTAAAAAAAAAAAAAACTCTTACTACCACAAAGTTCTGCTAGCTAGCTTCACAACAGTCACCCTAGCCCACTGACCAATCAAGCCGCACGTTGCTGATGACGTACTCGCAGTGGCGGGCCGTCAGGGCCTGCAAGGCCTTCTCTGCTGGCCTAAACAGAATCACAAAGCTATATATCTATAAAAAAAAAAAAAAACTATTTTATAATTTTTCTTAAATACATTACATGTATTATAATACATAATATATATAAAAAAAATATTTTTCCCATTATCTTATTTTCTCATTGCACAGCTACTGTCTTCCTCAGTTGCTCTGCTTCCAGTGCAGCTTGTTTTAAGTAGAGCTTTTATCCAATCAGATCTCACCTCTCTGTCTCTATGTAAGAACAGAGCCAGAGGCCTGCAGACTCACCTGCAGCCAGTGCAGATTAAAGTAAATGGGGACGATATTGTTGATTGTCATAGTGTTCAACCAATCAGATCTTTAGTTTGACATGTTGGGCGTATTCTTTGACGTGTCAGCGCCTGCTAGCCAGCCTATAATGACGTCAGCATTACATGCCGCTCAGTGTTCATCTGTAGCTTTCCCGCTCGGTGCAGAGTGTGCTGTGATTGGTGAGTGGGTGAGCACGTGACTATCGTGAAACAAAACTTAACAGCCAGCAGAGGCTGATGGGTAGTGAATCACATCACGTGATGCAGCTCAGCCAATCAAAATGCATTCTGACTGAGTTGAGCTGCACCATGATAGAGGGTGCTGAGAGGAGGAAAGACATTGCAGAGCAGTACGTTCAACATTCAAGTTGTGAAAGTAAAATCCTTTGATAATCTCTTTGGGTCGCGGCTTGTCATTAAGGAATGACGGTGGATCCCACAGCCAGACCAGCTGAGGACGTTATATTTTCCTGAATGTTCCGGTTAGCATGCGAGACAGGTAGACGTGCCTGAGGTAGGCTCCCGTGCTTTGCCACTTTTCATTACTCAGCTCTAAAAACACATTGATACCTTCACCTGTACGGCTTCATCTTTATGTCTAAGAGACAATGACCTGCGGTCGAAAAGAGAGGATCGAGCCATCATACCACCGGGAGGGACGACGACGACGGCTACAGCAACAACTAAAGCTAAGATGGCTAACTCCGCTAACGCCGAGGGCGGCTCCACGTTTCTCCCAGCAGACTTGGAGAGGTTGTGCACCATGCTGGTTAGCGACCTCAAAAATGCAATCGATGAGGCATTGGCCCCACTGGCGGACTCTGTCAACAAACTACGTGAAACTATAGAGGGTCACGGCCGGCGCGTTACTGACATCGAAGAAGCCCTGTCGGGCTACAGTGGCAGAATTGTCGACCTCGAGGAAAAGTGTGTCTCGTTAACACATAGAAACTCCCTTCTCGCTGACACAGTGGATGATCTTGAAAATAGATCAAGGCGGTGCAATTTGAGAGTGATCAACTTGGTCGAGAAAATAGAAGGAACCGATCCGAACAAATTTATGTCGGGATTGTTTGCCGAGATCTTGGGAAGCGATTTAATCCCCACTCCACCGACTATGGACCGGGCACACCGCCTCGGTGCACCGCGCTCCGGTCCCAACTCCAAACCGAGAGCTACGATGGTGACATTTCACTATTACCAGGATAAGGAACGTGCACTGAGGGTGAGTCGGGACAAGCTCAACTACCGCGGGGGGCGAGTCGTCTTCTACACTACAGCGCCACTGTCAACAAGTGACATTTAACCCCGTGAAGGCTCTTCTCTACCAGAAAGGAGTGAAGTTCCGTATGATCTTCCCTGCTGTGTTAAAGGTCGACTACAAAGGGGAGACACACTCCTTCAACACTGCGGAAGAGGCGCAGAAATTCTATCACCAGTGTTGAAGAAAATAATCATATAACTTGTGAATCCAACTGTTGTTACAATCTTAATTTCCATGATTGCAGTAAACACGAGTGTTCCTCTTGATGTCAAAGTATCCAGAATCATTTGAGACGTAAAACCTCATATCACAAGTAAACAGTTAATATAACGTGTTATGTAACACATTCTGGTTCAAAACAACATTCTTAAGAAGTGATCAGGAGCAGACACAGGGTAATAAATCTCTCTTAAGTGTACCAAAACATTTCCGTACATGGAGCTGTGTTCTGCCAAAAGGGAGACTTGACATCGAGATGAAAACATGCCCTAATGAAGAGACCAGATGTGCTCTGTTTTTCGATTCAACGGACTGGTTTGATTGGTGGGACGTAGCTTAAGGGGCGTGAATTTTGACTATAAAAGTGATCTGTGAACAGTAATATATTGGAATCTGTTTCGATGTGCTAAACTCGGTGATGTTGACGAATATGCATTAAAACAATTCCCGCTGGTTGCAACTCCAGTCCGCCGTCTCTTCTCGTCATTTTGCCACAACACCAGCATGTCGGTGATTCGGTGAACTGTGAGTAACTTAAGTCATAAACTGACTTGACAGATTGAACACATGTGGGACTGTTGTTGATATCCTGATCTAGTAGGGTTATCTGCTTCTGATATACACTTGTTGCTGTTATGTCATCGTACCTCTCCGGGTTGTCATTCAATATCTGTACTCAATGTGATTAATACTTGTTTGCCATAAATGTAATCTGTTAATCTTCTTTTGATTGACCGCTGGATGTTTATGAATAGTTGTTTCCTGCGGAAGTAGACCTAGGAGCTTTTTTTTTTAACTTTTTTTAAATGGGGTTTTGGGAATTATGGGCATCACAAGGACAATTCTTATCACAAGGACAGAATTAAAGGACAGAACCAGATATGTTCTCTTTTTTCCAACCAGTATTTAAGCAATCTTCTCCCTAACTCTCACCTTAGAGTCCCTCTACTCTAAACCATAAATTATTAATGGCTAATACTAAAGGTTCCTCTGATACTTTGAGGGTTGGAGACAACTCTATCAGACTTATCTCATGGAATGTGAAAGGGGTAAATGGACCGGTAAAACGTGCAAGAGTGTTTGCACACCTAAAGAACCTTAAAGCTGATGTAGTTTTCATCCAGGAAACGCATTTGGAAAAATCTGATCATCTCAGACTGCGTAAGGCTTGGTTTAGTCATGTGTTCCACTCAGATTTTGATACCAGGGCACGTGGGGTTGCAATACTGGTCAGCAAAAATATATAATTCACTCCCGACAAATGTTCTTGCGGTCGATACGTGATAATGACAGGCTCTCTATTCCATACACCTGTTTTGCTGGTTAATGTATACGCTCCCAACTGGGACGACGTCGGCTTTGCTAACAGACTTTTGGCCTCACTTCCAAATTTAAATAAACATCAACTGATACTTGGAGGGGATCTAAACTGTGTAATGGACCCTAGCCTGGACCGCTCAACCTCTAGAAGTGTTCCTCCCACTAAAATGTCTAAAGCTTTTTCAAATTTTATGAATGACAATGGATGTGTAGATCCTTGGAGGCTTTTCAAACCCGAGCTCGAATCTTCTTAGATGGAGCAACCTGCCCCTGTCACTAGCTGGCAGGGTGCAGTCTATACAAATGAATGTATTCCACAAATTTCTGTACCTGTTTAGATGCTTACTGTTGAGGAGAAATCTCTCGGAGTGAACAGATGGCGATCGAGGCATTTTAGCTCAATTCAAGCAATAAGGTTTATTTATGACAGGAGTATTATGCCCAGCAGTCAAATCGTGCACGAGGCCTAATCTCTGCTCTGAAGGAACAGGTAAAATGTACGAAAAGACAGGAAAAGCAGGAAAAGGCGCGTATACATCATTGCGCATAACATTATATAGTTTCTTCTTAGAGAAGTCTATTGGTGGAATATAAAGTAGCAGGCGGATCCGTTCTTAGCTTTACAGAGGCCCGTTGCACTGGACATATCCGCCCACACTGGCTCACGATTGGTCCTCCATCGCTGCATCATCAGGAATGTGTGCATGTTATTAGCACTCGAGGAGCCGAAAGGGTGCAACTCTGAGCTAAGCAGAAGTCTCTGTGTGAATAGATGAGGGAGTTCTTCTCTGCTGGACTAGATAAGCAAGGAATGCCCTTGTTATGGCGGTTTTAAGCAAGCGTCTCCTTCCAGGGCCACAGTATCCGTTTTCTATCGTACGAGCCGGCGCCGGAAGGCCCGATTCGGAGTATTTGACCTTCTTACTGTGACCTCACAACTCCGCAATATAAGCATACAAGTAAAGCGCATTTTATTTTACACAACATTACCAATATTCCTGCCAAAATCTTTTTTAAAGTCTATTGATAAGATTATCTTAAACTTTATTTGGGCAGGCAAGTCGCCAGGAGTGAGCAAGGTCTTCCTCCAACGCCCAAGGGACTTGGGTGGCCTGGCTCTTCCCAATTTTATTTTTTATTATTGGGCAACTAATATTCAAAAAAATATAATTTTGGATTAATGCCCCTGAGAATGATTGGTGCATTTTGGAGGCTCACTCATGCTATTCATCTTCTCTTCCTGCATTGGTATACTCGTCTCTTCCGATAAAACTGTCCAGCCACTCTTCTAACCAGATTGTCCTTGCTACTCTTAGAACTTGGATTCAATTTTGTCTTCACTTTAAATTTCTAACAGCTTCTGCTCAGGGTCCGATTAGTAATAATCATCTATTCCCACCATCTGTAGTGGACAAAACCTTCTCGCAGTGGGGAAAAAGTGGACTGAAGTGTTTCAGGGATCTTTTTGACGATGACCACTTCTCTAGCTTCGACTCTCTTTGTGAGAGATGTGGCCTGGACCGTTCAAATTTCTTCAGATACTTTCAGGTCCGTCACTTTGTAGTGAAACACTTTCCGTCAAAAATCTCCCGTGCAAAACACTTTGGGAAAGCCTACTGGACACACATCCAACTCAGAAGGGACTGTTGGGGTCAATAGGAGCTTGTTTGAGTTATCAGCATTTAAGAAACTGAATTCTTGACATCAATAGAATTATTAATGTAAGTAACAATTATTAATGATTATTAATAATAACGGGGCACCACCCTGCGAACAGGGACCGATAACCAAACGATAAAACTAAGTCTCATAATTAGTGGTCACTCATAATGTCAATAGTCTGGTACGACTACACATTCAGAGTGACCTTGAAGGTTTAAGTTCGAACTCAAGACTACTACATACAATTTCATTACATACATATGCACAAGTACTCACAGACGACTGCTCTTTAAAATATAACAGGGTTTATTAAATCAGAATAATAAAATGATTAGATCAATTAATATTGCAATCAACAACGCTATTATACAATCTTATGTGCCTAATATCTAAACAAATGAATAAAATGGGTGAGGATGTATGTATGCAAGTATGTGTGTGTGTGTGTGCACGCGTGTGCGTGCGAGGATCGCTGTGTGTGTGTTTTGAAGTTACAGCTAAAGCTACCAAGATGGCGGCGTCGCGTGACGTGGACAAAATGGCGGAACAGATAGCTGGGTGTAATCACGTGTCTGTGCAGCACGTTCCCAGGGGCAGAGGTCCTGGCTGTGTGTGCGCGTGTTACGTGAGAGGAGGAACGAGAGCAAGAGAGAGACAGACATCAAAGCTTCTGCATGTGTTGTCGAAGCTAGTGTGAGAACAGCTGGCCTTATCCTGCACAGGCCTGCCGCTGTCGTAGGAACTGACGGCGGCCTGTGCATGATAGCCACGGCTCCACACTCCGCTCACAGAGCCGATTTAAGAAGAGAGAATACCACACGAACAAAATAAATGAAAAATAATCCCCAAACAAACAGATCTTTAACACTGCGGTGAGATGGGAGTATTGCTTTCCGATCATCCCGAAACTCGGTCGGCGAGACGAATGTCTGGCCGCCGTAGGTTCAGTCTTTCAATGATAATACACAAACTCTCCATTCACGAGCAGCGACGGATCTAATGCAGACAGTTACAGCAGGCAATACACAATGTAGCGGGGCTCCATGGTCCACGATAATTGCGCAATGACGCGGTGTAACAAGACAGTGATTGAACACAACAGGGTGCGGGAATAATAACACATAAATGAATGAGCTATATTAAGCTAATGCTAAGCTAGTGCTACGCTATTGGTGAAGTTTCGTTCGGTGGGGCTCGTTCCCGTGATGGGAATCAATCAGTCCTCGAGTGTGGACTCGGCAGTGCGGCGTTTGAGCTGGCGCAGACTGAGTAGCTCGGTCCTCAGGAGCCGGCCGGTCGCGTGACTCGCTCTGGAGTGGACGCAGGTCCGGCTGGCATCGGCGCCGCATTTGAGCTGGCGCGGATGCAGGTTCGGATGCAGGTTTCCTCGCTGCAGAGGGGAGACCTGTGGTTTAACGTCGGCTGAGGTACGTCATCGGTTGTACCTCCCGGTAATCATCGGTTGCGGAAGGGGGTTAGTCCTCATCTTCCTGCCGGAGGATTTGATGAGGCCGCGCGGCCCTCGTGGACCTTCTGTCGTCAGCGTGGTGCTGGGGGGGGACAGAAGAGCCCAGTGAGTCTTCTGTCCCAGGACGAAGCCCAGAGGGAAGAGAAAGAAACTCGCTGTGTTGACGCTTATAAACCTGGTCTCACAAACAGTGGGGGGCCCTGTTTTGGCCAATGGAGGGTCAAGCCTCAGGTTGAGAGGTGGGGTTAAGGATCATAGTCCATTGGGCTTTTGGAAAGGAAGGAGCATGTGAGGAGCTCAGTCGTCCAGCAGGTGGCTGCCAGACCCCAACAGGACTGATCTCTAAAGTTTACAACCAGATCATAACTACAATAGATACCTCTTCTATAATCAAAACCAAATGGGAAAGTGAGTTGAACATGAACCTGACAGAGAATTGGTGGGTGGATGCACTGAATAGGGCGAATACATCTACGTCTTGTGCCAGACTTGGTCTCATTCAGTTTAAAGTGGTCCATAGGATGCACTTTAGTAACAGCTGTTGGGGTCTGGTGCCATCTTGTGGCTGGCTGAGCTCCTCACAGGCTCCATTCCTTTCCACAATCTGACCTCCGAGCTGATCTTTGCCCCTTTGAGATGACTCCGCCTCCGGCCACCGCTCAGCCGGACCCTTCATTGGCCGAAAAGCAGCCTCCCGCTGTGCAGACTGACCCGCTTATAAGCGCCCACGCAGCGAACATCGGTCTCTTCGCTTCTGGATCCGTCCGGTACCTCAAGAAGACGCACGGGGACCCGATCGGCCTCATTCCTCTCAACTCAGCGCCCACGTGCCATTTCGCTGGTCGAAACCATCCACGTATATTCTGAGTTAAGGCCCTGGGCCCGCGAGAAACGCATCCGCTCCCCGCCTTTCGTGTACACGCCACGGGACCAGAACGAGCAAACCTCTTTCTCCACCGTTCATTACCGGGAGATACGAACCGACAACGTGTCTCAGACGACGTTGAAACTTAAGGCCCACTCATCTGCAGTGAGTAGGACCCGATACAGCACGCGCTGACCTGCTGTGCTCAAAGCCACAGCGCCTCTTTTTGCCCTTTTTTCCTTCCTGGACGAAGCAACACATTCCTCCATGAACGAACACTCTCCTCGTTGCAACAAAGCTTCTAACAGTAAGATTTATGGTGTCTGGGCGTAGCTTATCTTAAATTAACCTAAGTTTAATTCAGGTTATTCATTTATATGTTATTATTCCCGTGTTTTGTCGTGTTTAAGTCATTGTTTTCATGTTGCTGAAACATTACGCAAACGCTGACGGACCTCCGAGCCCGCCACGTTTGTATGCTTCCTGTTCTCTGGGATTGTTTAATTTCATTTGTTACTGCTCTTTTTCCTTGAATCGATTCTGTGAGTGAAGTGTGGAACCGTGGCTATCAGCATAAGTGTCGTGAGTTTGCGAGGCAACAACGACAGCTTATGTGAGGCCAGCGATACTCACTCTCACTACAACGCGACCCCGCACACAGAAGCTCTGATTCCTCTCTCTGCCTCTTTTATTTCCTCTCGTTTTCCGTAAACTTACATACACATAAAGCTCCGGCTGAGGGTGGGTGAAACGCTCGCCTATTGTCTCAACGCACGCGCTCACACACAGCTACCCCCCCCCCCCCCCCCCTCCGCCATTTTGTCTAAGTCACTCTAGTACGCCATCTGGTGGTGGTTTAGCTGTAGCATCTTAAGGCCTCTCCCTTCTCACCCACAGTCTCACCCCCCCCCCCTCTGCTATTTTGGCTACGTCATTCGACGCCGCCATCTTTGTAGTTCTCGACTGTAGTGTTAAGAGCCCCCCCTTCTTTTTATACACAGACCCACACACACTTACTTATATACATACCTCCTCACCCATTTTATTCATTTGTTTAGGTGTTAGGCACATACAACTGTATGGTGGCGTTTGTTGATTGTGATGGTAATTGATCTGATCATTTATTATTTTGATTTAATAAACTCTATTATACTTTAAAGAGCAGTCGTTTGTGATTACTTGTGCATATGTCTGTAATAACACCTGGATGTAGTAGTCAGTGTACATTGACTACTACAGTGGCCACTAATTATGAGACTTAGTTTATTATTTGGTTATTAGTCCCTGTTCACAGGGTGGTGCCCCGTTGTTATTAATAATCATTAATAATTGTTACTTACATTAATAAGTCTATTGATGTCAAGAATTCAGTTTCTTAAAAGCTGATAACCCAAACACGCCCCTCTATTGATCCCAACACAGCAAACTAGCTAAAATATTCCCAGATCGCGACCCAGGATGTAACCGTTGTGATCATCCTCAAGCAGATTTACTACACATGCCTTGGGCGTGTACTAAACTTGAACACTTCTGGTACTATGTTTTTGATATTTTAACTATAGTTTTAGGGATCAAGGTACAACTGTGCCCTCTTCTGGCAGTCTTTGGAATACCAGCCAAATCCATCATATACAGTACTAAAGAGGACATTATTGCCTTTACCACTCTTCTGGCGCATCGCAGAATTCTTGCTTGGAAATCTCCAAGTTCACCATCTCAGTCTGCCTGGCATAAGGATGTGATGTTTTTATAAGTCTTGAAAAAATTAAATATGCACTTAGAGGATGTAATGACAATTTCGCTAAGAAATGGCAACCTTTCATTTCATATTTTCAGAATCTATTAGTGTTGCCTACCGAATGAGATCTGTCTGGTAATTTGTACTGATTTATCTGGTCCTCTGTCCTTCCCTTATCTGTCTGATTAATTGCAATTTAACCTAACTACTGAACTATAGTTTTACAATACTGTACTACATAAACTTTACGTAAACAAATGTAAAGGCCTTGTCTGTGGGTGGGTTTGTGTTCTGATTTAAGTAGCTCTTTGTTTTCGTTTTTTCTTGTCATTTTCTCCTTTACTACTGTAAACTGAGTAACACATGCACAAAAAATGAAAATACTTGCTCTTTGATTTTTATGTCATATGGTGCATTCTCATCAATAAAGTATATATAAAAAATATATATATATTTTCCTGAATGTAGGCTTTTGCATTTTCTAAATGCTCTAGCATTATTCAAACGACTCGTACCGAATGGTTTAATACTAAGATGTACATACATAGAGCATTAAAAATTAATAATAGCTGTGGTGCCACAATGTGGTTATAAGGTGGTATTTCAGCTGCAAGGACAGCAGTGAAGGCCCAAGTATAAAATGCACGGCCCGCCACTGCGTACTCGGCTAGGCCAGCCAGAAGCGCTGGCATGTCAAAGAATACGCCCAACATGTCAAACTAAAAATCTGATTGGTTAAAGACTATGACAATCAGTGCTGGAAGCAGGGCAACTGAGGAAGACAGTAGCTATGCAATAACATAATAAGCTAATGGGAAAAATATTTTTTTTTAAATACGTAGTGTATTTATGAAAAATTATAAAATAGCTATAACTTTGTGATTCTGTCTAGGCCAGCAGAGAAGGCTTTGCTGGCCTTGTGCTTCACACAAAACTGAGTATTTTATTCTTTCGCAAGGACACACACGCAAACACACAGTGGATTTTGTGAGCAGATGTTGAGGCAGAGAGGGATTCCCATTCTCCTAATGGGGGAGAAAATAGTGCCCTGCAGGCACATGCAAACACACATGAACCTCTGGTAAGACAGCAGCTGAGAGTTCAATTCCAGTTAATTTCAATAGGTGTATGTGTGGTTTGCTTTAGATTCATGGTACATCCAGTGAACAGCGCCGAGTGGAAAAAGCCAAACGTCACCTATGGAGCTCGGCCTGTGATGTAAGGCTGCCGCTAGAGGTTTGGACTGGCGAGGGAATCAATGCTCAATCCCCCTCGTAATCCATATACATGGGCCGATATCAGACACCGCTCAGTGGGCAGCTTTCATCTGAAGGGAGTCATGAGTACATGCTGAACATGGCTCTAGTCCTCTGGCCTGCTGGGAAATTAGTACCAGCTTGTATCCATAAAAGACCTGACTGCTGGGCTAGTCTGTGGGCTTTCTTTTAATACGCAACCCCAAACATGTTTTGGATGACACTTGGTCAATGGCCCAATTCATAGAAGAAGTGGACCTTGTCATCACCGATTGGTTTGTGGGCTGTCGTTTTAAAGCCTCGAGTTCGTCACTGGCAGAACCATAGGTTGCTGCCTGTTCAAACTATGATGCTCAAGGTCCCCGTCTAATGTCAGTTTTGGATGTGTCAGGGATGGAGTGGAGGTTTTCCGCATAATGTCTTTTCAAAATAAACTCCTGTGTACACAGGAAACATTTCTGCACCCTACATGTATCTCTATTAGCAGATTCTGCATTCATTTGCAGAATCTGTTGGCGACGATACATGAAAACATTTCTTTTGACAATCTTAAAGATGAAGGCTTTTGCAAATGACAAGGTAGTATGAAACGTGCACCATACTATAACTAATAATACAACAACTAATCATTTTATTACATTGGTCCAATGATAAGACACAGTGGGGAATGAGCTCATGCCAGACTTAGGACAGTCATTGTTTTCCAAAATTAGATCTCAAGTCTTACATCCATCCATCTGTCAATTATCTGTAACGGCCAGTCCTATTCAGGGTCGGGGGGGGGGGGGGGGGGGCTGGAGCCGATCCAGTCTGTCATTGGGCGAAGGTAGGATACGCCCTGAACAGGTTAAAGTCTAACATTTGTTCGAAAAAACTAAAAGAATTTAAAAGATATTCTTGTCCAGAGTCTACATCAGTTGACAGTCTGTCAAGATGGTTCCCGTTTCAGATTAGGTGATTGTAGAGTCATAAAGTCTTGCCCTGACTCGGCAGAATGACATGACAGACACGTTTGATGCCCCGACCAATTGAAGCGTGCCGTCTTTCACGACCTGTGTGAAGTCACTGAGAAAACGAGGGGCATAGGGATCCAGAACGAGGCGCATAGGGGTCAACAAACGGCGTCTGAAGCATTGTGTTAAAAACCGGCGGACTTGAGTCAAATAAATTAGAAAAAAATCAAAAGTTCCACTGAGCAGCACCAACAATATTATTCCGCTTTCATGTTGGCATGTTCACTATTGTGCACAGAGGAGCGGCAAACTCCGTGAGACATAATTTGATATGCTAGTGTCTCTGTCACACAATTTCCAGAAGCGATGTTGGTTGTCATCCACTGTGATACACTGCATGGGATAAAATTGGGAAATTTCCTTCGCCATACATCTGTCAAGTCAGGCTATTATCTGACTGATATTGATTATATACACATGGAATACTATCACAATGTACATTTTTTTCACCACATATGGGCCCTAATCCCATCCATCATAAAAGGTTCAGATTCCAGGTTCACGTGTCACCATTTGCACCTGTTTAGATGTAATGTCACGCCCCAGATCTATATGTTATGTCGTACACACACACACACACACACACACACACACACACACACACACACACACACACACACACACACACACACACACACACACACACACACACACACACACACACACACACACACACACACACACACACACACACACACACACACACACACACACACACACACACACACACACACACACACACACACACACACACACACACACACACACACACACACACACACACACACACACACACACACCGTGTCCAGTGGCCAAAGCCTGTCCGTTCGCCCTGAGTCGGGAGGGAAACTCAACCAAGGAGGGATGGTGCAGCCTACGGAGTCGGGAGGGAAACTCAACCTTACTCACGGCTGGAAATGGTCCGGGATGGAAACAAAGGACGCCAACCGGTGAACTCCGTGGTACTACTCGGGTCGGCCTCTGCGCACAGGTGAATTCCCGGGGATCTACAGGAGTGCTGCAGACAGCCAGAAAGGTTAAAAATAACTATTTACGAAAACACCGTTCAAACTCACGTGGACTAGAACCAGACTGGTAACCGGACAGACTGACGAGGCAGAAGACAATAAGGGGTTGAAGCGGGTGAAAGACGGTACAACCTGACAACCCCAGACTGCAGGACCAGAGTTTATATAGTGCCAGGGGACTCATTAGTGGGACCTGAGTCTGGTGTGGCAGGCTGCAAGAGGTGATCGGCTGGAGTGTCCTCAGCTGTGCACAATCAAGGGTGTGGCCATGGGAGGTGTCTGGAGGCAGAGGACAAACACAGAGCACATGGCACACAATAACAAACGGGGGAATGACAGGACACATGAGGAGAGGAGATCAGGGGAAACAGAGGTAACACACAACGGGTAAGACAGGGATCCTGGATCCTGACACTCAAAGCCAAACTGTAAAGGGGTTTACACACCTGTTTGAATGTGTTTACATGTGTATCAGGACTGGAGGAGTGAATTAGCTCATGGTGTCTTGGTAACATCGGATCCCTCTACATTACTGACCAAGTCGACATTTGCACCAACAGACACATTAGGCCTAATTAATGTCTTCTTCAAGTTGCTCGTGTGTCACTTTTGACACTTTTTGTGTGTCACTTTTGACACTTTTTGTGTGTCACTTTTGTGTGTCTTTCGTGTGTGGCATTCTCCTGGTTTCTTCACATTCCCATGTTACCCGTTGAGAGGCCAGAGCCGCGGGGGGGGCGGTCACCGCGGCAGGCATTGGAGTCCCCAGCCAACAACTTTTAATCCCAACTCGTAAAAACGGAGTGACAGCGGAGATATGTTTGGACACGAATGAGGCCAGAGAAATGTTCCCCCAGACCGAATGGCCCGAGGCTAATGTGTTGACAAACCAGTTGGCTCATTTTTAACAGCGAGCCTTCAGTGACATGGGCAAACGAGAGAGGCATCCTTTTTGTGTTGTGTTGAAAGACTCTTGATGTCAAAGGGTTGTTGGACTTCATTGACTGTAACGATGTTGTGTTCTTGGTGACAGCAGTCGCACGGTAGTAAATGGACTTGTTAGCCACGTGGAAAGAAGTGTAGTGGTAAATAGACCAGTGAATGATCTACAACCGATAGTAGGTGTGGTGATAATGACACATCCATTAACATAAAGAAGAAGTTATATTTTTAGTAAAGCTACTAAAGTGAGAAATCTGATTAGTCTACAATACCACTGGTTGACACCTATGCAAACATTCAAAAGTAATTTCTCCATTCGTCTGAGTTTTTCAGAAACCCACAGCTTTTTCTTACCCTTGCGTGTGCAGTTAAAATGTTGTTTTCCGACCTCTCTCGGCTGCAAGGCTCACCAGTGCCAAAATCCTGCACCTGTTCGATGGACACAAGAACAGTGACTCAGGCTTGCTGGAGGCACGGATCACTGTGACCATTGTAACGTGACAGTATCCGCATGCTGGTGTACACAAGGTTAACACCGGCCACAGGTGTCGGATCGTGTTTAAGTCCAAATGTCAACTCCTGAAAGACCCAATTGCTTGTGAAAAAAACACCCCAGAACAAACTTTTTCTGAAACGATTTTGATAACCAGAAACATGAGTCAGTTTTACAAAGATGTTTAGACGTGAAAATAATACGTCCAGGAAACAGACACCTTTTTTTAAACCCTTTTCGATCACATCCCGATATTGGGTACCTATCCAATTATGCAAAATATCTGAGTATTTTTATATCAAAATCCAATCTTCTTTTCTTCCTGTAAAACAAAATTATGACGTATGCTTACCTAAGCAAGTACTACCCAGTTTTGACCCATAATATGACATCCATCAATCAATCAACAACTTTCAGCAACAAAGAACAGCCCTCTGTAGCTCCATATGCTGCTACATTCTTAGCCTGCCCACTTTGTAGAGGTCCAATCAAATGCAAAGGATTTTTAGTAAATCCCTTTTGTAACTGTTCACCACTCATATATTCCATTTCATGAGGGAATATTTGCAGTACAGAAGTTAAAAATGTAATAACTTCCTTTCCACTGGGACTTTAAGTCACTCTAGAATGCATCTTGAAATTTGTATTTCTCGCCCCACTCGCTCTTTGGCCCTGACTCCAGTCTCTCTTCTTCTGTAAGTTTCTATAGAAACAGTGCGGCCGATTTTACACCTGCTTTTCCCCAGACATTAAGTTTTGGACACGGTTTCCTCTGCCTCAGTGGTCTGTGGTGATAATTTAGATGCTACGGGTTTACTTTTCCTTTTACTTCTCCAATATTTTAAACGGCAACTGATCAAATACATATTGCATTAGCCCAAACACAAAGTTTTCAGCTGCACCATTCTTCTTCCATTTTACATGTGCAAAACCTCAGTTTGATCTTTCAGTAAATAAGGAAAAAATACAATTTGACTGTTAAGTATCCTAAATAGGGCCACCAATGCCCTTAAGAGTCTACTCTAGAGGCACTATAACATACTGGTGTTTACCATGTTCACCATCGTTAGCATGTTAGCATGCTAACATTAGCTAACTAGCAGTAGACACAAAGTACAGCTGTTGATGGGGGAGTTCTACTGCATTTCGGAAAAAAGTTGGAGGAAGCCTTTGGTGTCTCCAGCGGGAGCTGTGTGAAGTCTGATGAATGTTCTCAAGTGATGTCACACACATTAGCCACAATTAGCATAACACACCTCCAGTCGCTCCAAACTGTTGGCAGACCAGTTGTATTGTGAGTAATGTAGGCAGCAGGTTGCGATAAGGAAGAAGAATGCGTGGAATAAAAAAATGACGATATCTTTGGTTCTGCTACATCAGTTTGCAGTTTTTTCATGACTGCACCAACAACATTGTGTTTTCAAGTTTCCTAAATGTAAAAGTTGAACACACTTGATCTGGCATCCAGCTCATCCAGAACACACACACATATACACCGGACAGGCCTCCCACGGTCTGTGGGGGTCAGATTACCATCAGCCACCGAGCTCTGCTGCCTGACTGTTAAATCGTGAACTATAGTTACATAGGAGCTCCTTTATCAGTGGATCTGCAGGGCCATACACAGGAAGCTAGGTAGACAGAGGAGCGAGGGAGGAAGCAGTGCGTGTGTGTTTATGAGTTCATGGTATTACAGTTATCCATGTTTTATTACAACTTGGCATTTCAGCATTCAACATACAGAGGAGGTGAGATATAGGGGCTGTGTAGCAGAGGCAGGGTGTGTTTGATTGGTCATCCTGTCATCATCTCCAGTTCTAACGGGATATTAGTTATACTCTATGCTCTGTAAAGTCAAGGAACTCACAGACTAACTGGCTGTCTGAAGCTTCTTCCCAGATATCTAAACCATACTCCTCACTCTTAACAATAGTGGCCAAGCATGTACTGCCCATATAAAACTAATCATAAAATCCAGCTGTTGTTTGATGGGCAGAGCGTCTCTTCCCAAAATGTAATATTCCAAACATAGTAACCAATTTTTTCTTTTACCCGGGGAACCTTCCAAACGTACGTACATACCCTTTAAAGGGGACATGTGCAAAATGAATGGCTTTTAAAACCCTTCTGTGATTTCAGCAGTCTATTTCTGTTAAAAACTGAACGTAAAAAAAATGATTGCTTTGACAGCACTTTTAACTCAAGCCAGATCATATGCTAGTAACAATAGCGACCAGTGGCGGCTGGTGGAACATTTTCTAGGTAGGGCCATCCTATCAATTTCAGCAAACATCCCAGTATGATGTAATGCAAAAAAAATTAAGTATCAAACACCCATTATTACTTGGCAGTTAAATATTTAACATTTATTCCAACACGAAAAAAAGCAGTAAATAACACTTATATAATATAATATAATATAATATAACATGTTTATTCATTGAGATGCCCCTATGGACCTTGTTATAGGAGGTAAAGATCAGGAGAAGTAAACATGAAGTGTAATTATGAATACTGATGTTAAATTAAGCTATGATGAGTTTTCACTGTTAATTTACCATCTCATTTACATGTTGATGCCTCCATGACCAAGTTAAGCAGATAAGACTGAGGCTATGTAGAAGAAAAGATGTTCACTTTGCCGAATATGTAGCTTGACAGAGTTCTCATGTGTGTCCTGGTGTTCTCATGTTTCCTTACCTCCTCATCCCTCACTCCCGTAACTGTCCGTGCTGGATCTGCCCCGTTGGTTTAAAAAGCTAAATAAATGATTAGCATGACGTCATCCAGCTAGCCAAACCTGTCTGGTGTACAGCTAGTAGTGAAGCTTCGCATGTAGTCTGCTGTCTGATTGTGAGGTCAGGCTGATCTGATATCAGCTCTTTGGCTGCAGAATCTCCGCCAAAGTTCTCCTCTCAAACGGGTCTTGGAGGAGGAGTGCTCGCGCTGGTGCGGGCACCTGTAGAGACTTCTCCTGACGAGAACGCGCAGCTAGGGGGGCCAGATCTGGCCCCACTCTGAATCTATTTGAGGGCGCTGATTGGCTAAATTGTATGTCACTCATTTATATCTTTAATCAGCAATTGGCTAAACTGCTTCATAGACCCGCCTCTTGTGGGCCAAAACGATTAGGCCCCCCTAGCTGCGCGTTCTCAGACGTGTCTACACACAGACGGAGAGCACGAGCAGACGAGCACACAGGCGGAGAGGACGAGCAGGAAAAGCATATATTTTGCGCAGATATCATATTTTACACACATTACTGGGTACATTCCATAGTTCAAAAACACAAATATTGACAATTTGTATAATTTATGATTGTTATAATTATTATTTTATTTTTTTTTGTGTGGCTCATGGTGGGGCCAGGCCCCATGGCCCTCTATTGACCAGCCGCCACTGATAGCGACGATAACGTTACTGGAGAATGTAGCAGAATGCTAACTAGCATAATGCATAAAGCCAAGTTCACAACTTGCTCTCTGTTTTGGTGCCTTGGTCAGTGATGATCTTTTTGGATGTCCCAATGGAGACATTGCTGGATGGAGCAGTTGACTATCTGGCGTGTCTTGATCAGTGTATATTAATAACCACAGATGACCAATATGTACTTGGACTGCACTACTCCTTTCTAGTGGGCCTACTGTGTCAATGGCATTGTGGGAAAGGGGAACTTCAATGATTGACAAGCCTTTAGTGTCTTGCCCAGAGGACAGAATGGCTTAGGTTAAAGATTGTGGACCCCAATGGACTGTCTAGCTGGTCACTACTCTGGTTGTAAAAAATTTAAATTAGCTCCAACTCGATCAATTGCATAAGGGAAACGCAATTTATACATTAAGTCAGCATGCATGTACTTTTACAGAAATTACATTTTCAATGCAGCAACTTTACTTGGATTGGAGTATTTTTATATTGCAGTAAATAAAGAATCTGAATACTTCCTCCACCACTGACTATCGTGTCAATCAATTCTATACAATCAGTCAAGAAAATCACTGATCTTGACCCGTTATCTATGAAACCCTAACTACAGTACATATTATCAGAGTCTATGTCTTACATATAAGTATACGATATGGACAGTGTGCACACTGGTAGCAATATAATGTGTGTATTCAGAGGTGTATAGAACCCAGGAGCGTGGGCTAGAAAATTAAGCTAGGAATCCCTGAGCTGAGAACAGCAGAAAAACTGCCCAGCTCACCAGCTTTACTTCCCCGTGTGTGTGTGTGTGTGTGTGTGTGTGTGTGTGTGTGTGTGTGTGTGTGTGTGTGTGTGTTTTAGCTGGTTTAGAGATTGAGTAGCCATAAAAAAAGAATTGGCCTAATGTGAGATCTGACTCCCCCAGGTGTGTATGTGCTTTGATGCCTATTCATCAAACACCGTGCCTTTGTGATGGAGCTTAGCTGCAGGCCTGAGGAGTGTATTGTGTGTGTTTGTGTTAGTAAGTATTTGTTTCCGTGTGTACTCTATGCATGCGTTTTCATCCAGCTCAATCCATTCGCTTATCTTCCTGACCATCTATGTCTGCCACCTTTTTTCACCGCCACACCCGCTAACTGAAGCCCGTCCCCTAGAGCTGCCCACAGACTTTCCATAAGAAGTGGATGTAGTTATGGTGACGTCACCCATTGGTTTGTAAATTGCCGTTTTGAAGCCTCGAGTTCGGCATTTGGTGTCGCCATCTTAGCTTTTTTTGCAGCCAATGAATTCGGAGGAGTGAGGTAGTGACGCCATATACGGCTCTGGTAGCAGCAGCGACCTGTCAATCACAGTAAGTACGCCTAAAGCATACTCCGCTTTATGGTCTATATTACTCTAAATGGGACCATACTTTACTAAATGAACATCATGCTGTATTGAAGAAGACTTGAAACTAGCGATTGAGACCATAAACTCATGTTTACAACGTTTACTGAGGTAATACATCAAGTGAGAAGCAGGGTCATTTTCTCATAGACTTCCATACAATCTGACTTCTTTTTGCAAACAGAGGAGTCACCACCTAGTAGAGAGAATGCAAGTTTTAAGACACTTCCACATCTGCTTCACTCAGCAGAACCGGAGGTTGCTGCCTGGAGCTGCCGCAGGCCTCCTCTCCCACCCATAGCAGTAACCCCAGTCGGCGGGGAGGACGGAACCAAAACATGAATCTGTCCATTATTTTAACAGTTCAGTATTGTATGCAAGATAACAGGTATGTTTATGCATGGCAGTGGCACTAATAGGCCATCACTCATTTTCGTTTCCACATTTATGTTTAAATTAAAAATGTCTATTTGAATAGCTTGTGTGCATGATTATCTCATGCAATTGACAGACATTGTTGATATTGGCATTGGTATCAGCTGACAAGGTATGTTTATAAATGGCAGTGGCACGGCCTCCCTACTCACTGTACCTTGCACATGTTTAAAATAAAAACATGAATATATGAACCTGTGTATTATTTGAATAGCTTAGTATTGAATGCACAATAAAGAGGTATGTTTATACACGGCACTAGGCCCAGTTTAATATAATATACAATTTCATACAATATATATAGTCGGGGGTCCCTGCTCCATCTCTCTATCAGTTTGGGGGTCCTTGGCCTGAAAAATGTTGAAGACCCCTGCTCTAGAGGTTTAAGTAAAAATAATCAGGCTGTGGAAACGTACTTAATGAAAAATATTGAAAATCAAGGTAGTACCACTAAAAAACATTTCATCAGACAGGTTGACGCTTCACTTTGGAGTTTGAGTTCATCGCCAAAACACGAGGAGCAGTTTTGATATCGAGGGAGAGAATCCTCTTTCATGCTCAAAACATCAGTTACACTGACTCAAGTCTCTTGACTTGAGTGCAAAACAGATTGTGCTCTGTCCTGCATGCTCTCAAATGTTCATTTACAGACTGCAAGGCGCTCCAGTTTGTTTTGTCGTTCAGTTCTTTTTTTGGCGGATTTAATTCCCTGTAACAATCTATTGAAGCAGAGAGGACAAATAGTCCTCACTTTCTGAAAAATGTCGTCATTCTAAAGGACTAAAACTCATATAGGGTCTCTCAGAGGTAGACATAAGAGCGTACACCAACACACACCGACTGGGCTTCTGCGTGGTGTCTCTGCAGGCTGTGAATGATGTACTGGTTAAATGAGCAGCTTTATCAGAGAGGTGGCGTTATGTCATCAATATCCTCTTATATAAATGTCAGCTGGGCCATTTTTACTTACAGCTATCTCCCACCCCGCTGAATACATTAGTCTGTCAGCCTTTCTCCTCCGGTCGATCACTTACCTCTCTCACCCTTCCTTCATCCTCCCTTTACCTGCACTCCATTAATCCTTCTCTGCTCTGACTCTGTACCTTTTTGTTATTTTTCTATGTTTCCTCTCTCTCTCACCTTACAGCTGTAATGGAGGTCAGGGAGCATCAGTAGCTGTGTTACATACAACTGGGGGCGGGGGGCAGACTTCTTTATTGAGTCTTAAAGGCCTTTACCCTCCAGGGGCATGACCAATAAAACTAAACCTAAATGCAAAATACTCGTCTGTGAATATTCCGCATCAAAACTATTCATACCAGCAGTGATGTGAATTTACGACAGTTGCAACACTTTCTCGATAAGGGGTTCCAATATGAAGGTATATTTGTGTCTTTATTACGCAAACAAACAAAAAAGTTTTGAGAGCAAATTTCTCGCACCGCAATCAAAAATCAAGTTTGTACGTGAAAATATATAAACTGAGAATAAATTATTTCTTAGTCTTGCTTCTGAAACTAGAATTTTTGACTACGCTTTCAAAAAAAAACTACGAGTTGAGTTTGGATGTGGTGGGCGGGGCATACTGCCCTTACCTGAACCCCATTTCCAGGACATCAAAGCCAGTTTTGACTCAAACATCACTAACGTCCACAAATATTGCCAACAAAGGCTCTCTGCCATTCACAAACTCAAAGCACTTGTTGCCCCCCTTCTTCTCTTCCTCCTTTTCAAAGGCATAATTCAGTACATAATACTGCTCCCGAGTTAGTTCTCTATGTTAGTTTCTAACAAGAACAAGTTGTCCCGTATTACATACTGCCTCCACAATCATTAGTCTCCCAACCTCCAACCTCTCTGATCTCTCTCTGTACACTGCTTCCCCAACAGCAAGCCATGGATCACCAGTGACCTGAAAGTTATTCTTAATAAGAAGGAAGCAGCCTTTAGGTCTGGGGACAGGGACGAGCTCAGGAGAGTTCAGTACGACCTGAAGGTTAAGCTCAGGGAGTGCAAGGACTCCTATGGGAGGAAGCTGGAGTCCAAACGTCAGCAGAACAACATAAGGTAGGTGTGGACCGGGATGAAGCAGATAACTGGCTTCACTAAACTAGCTAAACTATTTCTTCAATAGGTTTAGTTCACAGCCCTCATCTGTCTCCTCGACACACCACACCTCCCAAACCCTCTGTCCCCCCTGTTGAGCTGCATGGACACAGAACCCTCAACATCAAAGGGCTCTTCCACCACTGACGCCATGACCACGACTACCGACCAGTTGCCCTCACATCTCATGTGATGAAAGTGCTGGAGAGGCTGGTCTTGGCCCACCTCCGACCGCAGGTGAAATCCTCACTGGACCCGCTGCAATTTGCATATCAGCCTCATGTGGGAGTGGACAACGCCATCATCTACCTGCTGCAACAAGCTCGGGTGGATGGAACCGGTGGCTCTGTGGGAATCACTTTCTTTGATTTCTCCAGTGCATTCAACACCATCCAACCACTGCTGCTGAGTGAGAAGCTGCAGGTGGTGGGGGTAGACACGTCCACCGTCTCCTGGATCACTGACTACCTGACAGGCAGACCACAGTTTGTCCGACTGGGCAGTGGGCTCTCTGATACAGTGGTCAGTGGTACTGGAGTTCCACAGGGAACTGTTCTTACAATTAGTGATCGGTCTGATACTGACACATATAGCTGGATCGGGTTTCGGTGACAGTGGGCCGATGTGGTACCTCTATTATAACAAATGACAATTCAGTCATTTATATTTATGTATCTGTGTATCTGTTGATTTTTTGTTTACAAAGTTAAGAAACCAATGTTTAAGTGAAGCCTGATGATGCCTTACACATAAAAAAAATATCCCATTCTCTTCCACACAGCTTGGTATCCAGGTATCCTGGTATACAGCTTGGTATCCAGGTATTGGTATCTCGATCCGGACGGAGAAAAACAAATCAGTGCATCCCTAATATGAATGTATAAATTATGAGCGTCTGCACCCCTGTGGTTCAGGTTTTGCCCCCCCCCCATTTCTCTCTGTCCAGCATTATTTTTAATACACTCTTATATGCATGGGCACATTTTTATGATGTCATAATTGAGTAACAGACTGTGTTCTCCTCCCAGTTGTAACCTCTCATTGACAGCCAGTCAGCCCTCACTAATGCACTCATACAATGCCCACAAACGCATATCATTTAGTTAAGTTAGACCCTCCAGATCTGAGCTGACTGCAGTCTCATTCCATTGCAACTGCTTAAGTCGCACACAGTCGTATTTTCATGACTTGTGGGAACATTACATTGACTTACGTTCATTTGGAGACCTATCTTAACTACACCAGCATAATTCTAACCCTAACCCTTCACCTAAATTCATTGGAATAAGTCTTCACCCTAAAATGTTATGATATACATTATGAAGAGGTGCAATTGTCCCCATTTTATCTCCCCCAAAAAATCAAGTCCCCACAAAGTGACTGTGCAATCATATTTATGTCCCCACAAGAGGGGTAAAAAACACACACACACAACCTTGTACTGCCAGACATAATGTGTTCCCTAGCCTCTTACCCTTTGGGACAGGCCTATGAAGGCCTGTCCCAAAATGAATACCGGACAAAACTTGCCAAAACTGTCCTCACTGTAAAGATTTAAAACCATGGTCCTCACGAAGATAGCTGTACAAGTTCCCACACAGTGGTTCTGTGAGGACACTTATTGACAGAATGATTTTCCTAGCCCCCTACTCTAACCTTCACCATCACAGGTAAATGTCTAACAACAATACTTTCCTTAATCCTAACCTGAACCTTCAAACAGGCCTTGAAAGAAGTGAGGACAAGCTAAAATATCCCCACTTTCCAAAAATATCCTCACTCTAAAGGTTTAAAAAACTCAAATTGGTCCTCACAAACATGGATGCACACACACCTGCCAGACTGATTACAGAGGCATGCTGTCAATTAACTGCAGGTTCACTATTATCTGTTGTATTTATTCTCCTGATCGTACCATTCCATTTCCCATTAGTCCAGAGGTGATAGGAGCAGGTAATCGGTGCTCCGACCTTCCTGTCAAAAAACCGTCTGCATTAAAGAGGCCCTGTTTTTGTCTGATGCTGCTAAACACCATGCCTTTAATTAAACATTGATTTTCCTATTGCACAGTTCTTGCTGACAAATGGCACGCTGCTCAAGCAATAACAATATTTTATGTTATTTATGACCGCCAACTACTTTTCAGAGGGGGGGGGAAGGCATCATTTTGAGATTATATCTTAATGTCATTAAAGGATCATTTAAGTTGATTTCAACCTGGTGTATTTCCCATGACTGTGTGGAACTGACAGAAATATGTGAAATAACCAGGACCTCCGAACAGCGCATTACGTGGTGGTGGCACAGAATGTGTTAAAATTAACTTTGGAAGAATTTAACGGTTTGTTTAGTCAGCAAACTATGTTGTCAAGCTAAACAATTTAACGGTTGGTTTAGGTGACAAAACTACTTTGTTAGGGTAAAGAATTTATTATTAGGTTTAGGTAACAAACTTTGTTAGCTTAATCGATGTAATGTTAGTTTTAGGAAACAAAACTGCGTTGGTCGGTTAAACAATTGAATGTTAGGTTTAGGCAACAAAAATAAGTTGTTTGGTTGAAGCAAAAAAACAAATTGGTTAGGAAAGGAAAGATAAGTACAAGCGGCCATCGAATTCAAGGACCACATCCAAACTGTGGAAATCATCTAAATATTCAGCCATGCCATTGGAAATATTTTTATTAACGCTTAGCTACGCTTTCAGTACTCACAACACAACAAACCTCGCCTGGCCAGCACGTGCAGTGTGCCCACCGCTGCCATCCAGCAACACATCACCTTGTGAGACTTTCAAACAAAATCTCAGAGCGAGCCTTTTCCTTGAGCGAGACTCTTTCGATAATGCTGTCAGACACTTATAATAACAATCAGAGCCTGTCATGGCAAAAACAGACCAACATTTTAGTGAATAAAGAACATTTAAAAGAAAAAAGACAATTTAAGAGAATGTGTAGGTACTTTAGAAAACCTGTAATCGATCATCAAAGAGTGACTGTGGGTTCCACTATGAAAATATGTTTTGTCATAAAAGCACAGGCAAATACTTTCTGTTCACCAACTAATAGAAATAGTATTTAAATGTATTTTCAATTAAAAGTAGAGAAAAAAACGATTTTCAGGAATTTATATTCAATAAATTCTCTCTTTTTTTTCTTCAAATGAAATGAAAATGTTTCTTGTTTTGAAATCCTCCACTGGCTGTTTTAAGAGTTCCATGAGGCCCAGGGTCTTCTGCAATACATAAAGAACGTCTCCTCGCCTTCCACATCAAGACATACAAGTCAAGCAGTGAAGAAACTGAACATTGAAATTGGAGAAACAAGTTTGTTCTCATCAAAGTGGCAATTTGTTACAGTCTGCAGCTGGACGGGGGGAGGGACGTGGAAGGTCTGGTTGGCACCACTCACTATTAATGAACACATCGCACTATTGTCATCAGTCATCAGTAATGAATAAATCACTTTAGTCACGGCCCACAGTCAGTGAAGACAGCGGTCTGGTAGAGCGAGGCTGGTCACATGATTCCATCCTGCCCCCTGGGCCCGGTCATTAATTGGAGAAGGACTTTCGAACAGCTTTTTCTGTGATTACATAGCATCTTTGACTTCATTCTGATGGCATATGTTTTTGTGCAAATATCCAAAACCAGATTGAAAATGAGTGTTATCTGTGGAATGTTTTTGACCTATCCATCCTGCCAGTTTTTTTTTACTCTTTCACTCTGGGCTGCCAATTCAGAAAATGTAGCCAAAGCTAATATCTTTATCAGTTTTGCTGACAAAATGTATGTATTCAAACTTATATCATACTTTTTTGGGACTCAAGTCCGATTGTATGGAAGTCGAGACAATGACCCTAATTCTCACTTGATTTATTACCTCAGTAAATATTGTAATCATGAGTTTATGGTCTTAGTCTCCAGTTTCAAGTCTTCTTCAATACAGCATGATGTTTCTTTTGTAAATGATGGACTATTTAGAATAAAATAGACCATAAAGCGGAGTATTCTTCAGGGCAGGCTTACTGTGATTGACAGGTCGCTGTCGCTACCACAGCCGTATATGGCGTCTCTACGTCACCCCTCCACATTCCAAATATGGTAACTTCTGTTCATTGGTTGCGAAAAAACATGGCGATGGTCGTAATCCAAGATGGTGACGGCGAAATCGCCAAACTCGAGGCTTCAACACGGCAGTCCACAAACCAATGGGTGACGTCACAATGATTACGTCCACTTCTTATATACAGTCTATGATGCCAACCCAGTCGCCAGAAAAAGCATTGTACTTTTCTGCAAACAAAGGGATACCTTTAATGTCAATGTCTCTGAACCCCAGAAATGTGTTTCAGTATATCCATTTTTTTATACAGTCTATGGTTTTCCTACGAAAGTCCAGCAACATGTGTCCATTTCTGCTTGTTACATGGACACAGTATTTTCAAAATAAACTTCCGTCTTCACAGGAAACAGTTTAGGTTTAGGTTTAGAAAGAAATTGTGGTTTGGGTCAAAATAACTATGGAAGTGACGTAACTTAAGAAGTTCTGGGACAAATAAATCAACGTTGACAACGTTCCTTGTTCTTGAATACATGGATTACAAGACAGATAAGATGGAGACAGTGCAGATAGCTGAAGACCTGGAAATGGGAGGTCTTAAAGAGACAGGCTCTAAAACGGAGCGTTTCAGACCAGAGGTCAAAAACAGGTTTATTCAGACTGTGAAAAAATTAAGTGTTTTTTAAACACGAAAACATGTAAACATGTTCGAGCAGAAACTCCATGTATGAACCTGAAAATCAGCATGATATGTCCCCTTTAATGGCAACAGTCATGCTGTATGCTCAACTAGAGGTTTGAGAGGACATGAAGCTGCTGCCACACAGTCATCTGTGACTGGATAGATTACACGCACAGTCAGTTACTCTGTCGAGTATCAGCATTTAATCCAGCTGAAATCACTATATAGTCGTTACGGTGACCAGACAACTGAAAAACAGTAATGGACTAAATCTCGTCCTGTTTTAATATCATTTAGCACGTGTGCTTATTGTAGTTAACAGTTACAGTCACAAACATGGGAGAACTAAGCCCGTATATTATTATAGATCTGAGCAGCTCTTTAATGTTAGCAGTGTCCGTGGGGGCCCGTGCAGCCACAGGGGTCCGAATTTACAACAGAGTGGCTATGGGAGGCCCCCAGGTCAGCACTTTGCACTTCCCGAAGATGAAATTAAAACCTACGTGGAAAAGTGAATGTTTCTCCATTTGGGAGCGGGTATCGGGTGAAGACATCACATCCATCAGCGCGGATGTTGAGCTTGCCGGTGGAGAATAAAACAGGCGAGGTGTGCAGGCGAGAGGCGCGCTGTGAAAAGATCCAAGACTAGGCGTGTAATCAAATGTCACAGCATGACCAAAGCAGGAGTAAATTACGGAATAAAACTGTCCGAGGACTTTGTCAGAGCTCCAAAAGGCTGTGACTGCAGATGGCTTCCCTAAACTCCCCTAATCACTCATCCACCCTTTGTATGGCCTGCTACTAAATGTTGGGCTGACTAATGGACAAACTCTATCTATCTATCTATCTATCTATCTATCTATATATATATATATATATATATATATATATATATAGTTATCTATCTATCCATCTCCATACATCCATCCATCCATCGATCAGTATCTGTTGGATTACTACAATAATGCATTAACCCCCATGGGCTGAGGATCACTTTTCCATGCCCTAAAATGCAACAAAAACATAAATGAAAATAATGAAAATACAAATACAAACAAAAATAACTGTAAAGGCAAGGACAAAATAAAAATATCCTTTTCATGTTGACTGTGTTGTACATGTATTTCCTAATTTTGTAGCAGGATCATTTATTCAATTGTCGATGTTTTTTCAAGAATAACCTGACCTTGGAAATATAATATATATAATATAATATATAAGAAAAATAAAGCTGTCATAACACATTATGAAGCATTTTATAATGACTTGTAATCTTATAATATATGATAATTCACAGATGTTGGTCCCTCACTGACATTTTGTTTTTGCGAGGAAAATAGTGTTTTAAAATCCCCACAGTTATAAACTATTATCATCTTTTCATAATGCATTATAATGACCATTGTAATGTATTATAATGTGATTATAAGTTATTCTAAGTGGCCATTGTTTGCTTTAAGTAAAGTTAAAATTATTTTTACAATGTTTTGTGTGTTGTTGCACAGATTTAATTATATTTTTTCACTTTACCCAAAGCAAACAATTACAACTTAGAATAATCACAATATAAAGCATTATGAAAGAGAAGATAATGTATTAAACCATGGAAATTATGAAACTCTGCATGCAAAACAAAATGTCCGTAGCCAGCAATTATAATTGCTGAATATGACGAGTATGACCTTATTACTCATTATAAAATGCTTTATAATTTCTTATGCTTATTGCTATTCATCATTATGAATATGAATGACTGCTAATAACTATAATCATATAGTGCTCTAAGCTGATTATAACACATTATAAGCATGTTCATAATGCATTGTAAAAATTGGATATTTTTTTGTTTACATGATGAGAATAAATCAAATGTAATATCTGACATATATATACATATATCTGAATTGTGGAGAAGGAGATGCAGCCTAAACCACTCATGGGGCAGCATCCAGCGACTCGCCCAGAGTGGAAGACTTTTGTTGCTGCCCTACATGCCAAGAGGCATAAAGGGAAATGATGATGATGATGAATATCTGACATACATTCTAAATAAATCAATTATGGTCTGGCACTACTAGGATCTGCTGTATTTCCATATTAGTAATACATGACTGTAATACTAGTAATAGTACACTGATGCAGTATAGCTGTATCAGATTATCTGTTGGGCAAGGCACTGCCGTGGGGAACTGCCGACTGCTGTTGGGCCTCTGTGTCCGTTTCCATGGTCAGAGTCCACGTCCCCCCAACACCCCCATACGTACACGTCCAAAAAAAACACACATCGAGCACTGAAAAGTGTCAAATATCAAAAGTTGTAATCGAATGCTCAGTCAGATTCTACAGCATGGTTTGTTTATGTACTGTTTGATCGGACTCATTGATAACAACCTTAACTTAAACATTTAATTTTAAATATATGAACCTATTTCATTTGTAATTTTAGGCATAAGACACAAACTTGGGAAACTAAAAGTTACCAGCAGTAAAATGAACAAAAAAGGTAAATGATGGAACACAAACTGAAAAATGTAAGAGACTGAATTGATTTTTACTTCTGTTTCCTTAACCATTGTGACACAAACATGAACATAAAGGGAAAACAATGATCCATCTATTGAAACGATATCTGAGAGGGTTTATAAAGAAACAGTTTGGGTTGGTATTGCTTAATCATGACTTCAGTTGTTGTTTTTTAGATATTAGGTTAAAACAGATTCATGTTTCTATTAATGTTTGCTTATACCTCCTCTATATTTTGACGGGTTAAAGTTGCAATGACAGGATGTGAAACCGGCAAAATGTGCTGCAGGTATTTTCCGATATCTCAAATAAAAAGTCTCCTAATATTTGCGTCCTGCATGGTGATCAGCAGCTGGAGGGTGTTTTATTTTCTCTGGTCCTCCGCACTATTTGCTTCTGAGTTATATCACGGTGCTTTACGGAGGGGGGAGGGGTGCTGAGCCCATGTCACTCTGCCTGTCTCTGTCAAGTGTTATATATATATGTCAGCAGCGCTCCAAGGCATAACTCTCTCTCTCTCTCTCTCTCTCTCTCTCTCTCTCTCTCTCTCTCTCTCTCTCTCTCTCTCTCTCTCTCTCTCTCTCTCTCTCTCTCTCTCTCTCTCTCTCTCTCTCTCTCTCTCTCTCTCTCTTTCTTTGTCTTTACTCACAGAACACAGCGCGCTCTCCCTTATTCTGAACGTAATTGGCGCGAAGATTGACGCAGGGTGGTTGTCCAAATGTTGGCGCGGTGATCGAACGCGGTGTCAATTATATACGCCGCGTGTATATGCTAATGAGAATAACATCACGCGGAGGGAAAACATTTGCTTGTTTTTTTTGTGACAAATTATCTAATTTAAGAGAGAGAAAGTGTTAAGTGGGCCTGCTTTCTAATTGGACTCCTCCCTTCCCTCAGCGGTGCCCTCTAATTACCGCTCCCCGTTATCTGTCTGAGAGAGAGAGAGAGAGAGCGAGAGAGCGAGAGAGAGAGAGAGAGAGAGAGAGAGAGAGAGAGAGAGAGAGAGAGAGAGCAGTAATTGATTGCCTTTCAGTCAGCAATAACTTGTGACTGGTGGTCAATCGCTGCTGCTTTTGGTGCATCGCCTGCCACCGGATGGGTTCGGCTCGCGCCTCGCCTTGCGTCTCCCCGGAAAAGTGTCTCGGAGACGCGGTGGGACTGGAAGTCAGAAGTGTCCCTACAGCCTGCAGCACGGCGGCCGAAATGCTGCCGGAGAAGCACCTGTGATCCGAGCTGCGGATCATCTTCAGCGCCCCCGTTACCTCTCTGTTCCCCGCCTCCAGCCCTGTTTGCCTTTTTTTTTTGAATCCCTCTTCTCCGAATTACACTGCGGTCAGGTGTGACCCCCACCACCACCGCGTGAGCCCGCCATGACCTCCAGGGACGACTCCAAGTGTCCAGCGGTGTTGGAGGAGCCGAGGCGCAGTCCGCTGGACCAGCTGCCGCCGCCGGCCAACTCCAACAAGCCGCTGACCCCTTTCGGCATCGAGGACATCCTCAACAAGCCGTTGGTGAGAAAGAGCTACTTCTTGAGCAGCGCGGCGCAATATGTCACCCCCGGAGAGAAGCTGCCCTCGGCGGGCCACGGCCTGTCCGGCCGGGCGCTGCTCAGTCAGACCTCCCCGCTCTGCGCGCTGGAGGAGCTGGCCAGCAAAACCTTCAAGGGCCTTGAGGTCAGCGTGCTGCAGGCCGCCGAGGGTAAAACACTTGTTTTTATTAAATGGGAATTATGTGCACGCTCACTATTTGTATTAGCATTGTAGTAGCAGTGTTTCCTTTTCTGAAAACTGTTAATGAATAAATAAAGTTGAAGACTGCGTTGAGTGAAAGAAACATGGGTGCGTAATTTTGTATTTATTTATAGTTTAGTTTGTAGTTTATTATGATTATTATTAGGCTATAGTGATTCCAGAATAATTGCGTAATATGTGTAAAGTAAAAGTGGACAATTGCGTTTATAGTCGATTGATTATTAATTTAGTGTAGCGAGATGTATAATGGTATTACATTAAGGCATTCATAAAAAAAAAGTAGTTCAATTGTAATACAGCCCAAAACATTATGCTGTTTTCATCATACAAACGAAAATAACTGGATAATAAAAAGATTAATTAATTTTCAAATTCACATTCAATATATAAATATCGGCCTATACTATTAAAAATAGCGTTGTATTTATTTATTATAAAAATAAAATGTATGTGAGCAATTTGATCTGATAATTGTTCATACTGACTCGGCCAAATAAATAAATAAATAAAAGAATGAAAAGTAATTCAGTTATTCCACTTCAGCAGTTTTACTTGAGGAGCTCTGAAGTAATTGGTGAACCTTTTTATTTGATTGGACCCAGTAGCATTGCTCAAGGCTTGCATTTTGTTGTCACCTTGATTACCTAATTTGTCTCTTTCTATAGGCCGGGACGGTCTGACGGTCTTCGGCCAGAGGAACAACCCGAAGAAGCGGCGGAAGTCCCGCACCGCGTTCACCAACCACCAGATCTACGAGCTGGAGAAGCGCTTCCTGTACCAGAAGTACCTGAGCCCGGCAGACCGGGACCAGATCGCACAGCAGCTCGGTCTGACCAACGCACAGGTCATCACCTGGTTTCAGAACCGGCGGGCTAAGCTCAAGCGGGACCTGGAGGAGATGAAGGCGGACGTGGAGTCCGCCAAGGTCACGGGCACCGTGGCACTGGAGAAGCTCTCCAAGCTGGCCGAGCTGGAGAGGTGCGCGGCCGGCGTTATGGCCGGGGAGACCGAATCCGAGCCCGTCCCGGTCTCCTCGCGGGCCCGGCACAACAACGCCGAGGGCCTCGACTACAGCAGAGCGCGCATGTCGCCTCCCTCACCCGCATCGTCGTGGTGCACAGACCGGCTGAGCAGCAAGTGTTGCTCGGAGGATGAAGATGAGGAGATTGACGTGGATGACTAAATAATAAGTGCGTCGCCGTGTGAAGTGTCAAATAACGCAATGTTTGCGGACAGAAAACTCTTTCTTCACGAGGATTTCATCATTTACGCTTTTACGTGGTTTCCCACGCAGCAAACCTACAACAGTCTCGATGCTTTTGATCTGAGAGAAGCCATAGGCCCTGCTTTCTGCAGAAGACCAGGGCTCGTGCGCTCAAGACGACGCGCGACAGAGACATTCAGAAAGGAATGAGGCGAGGAAGTACACACGCAGGTGCTCACTCTGCTCACTGCGATACGTCACCGCATGTTTTCTTTGAATATAACGTTGAAAAAAGGCTTCTTCTGGGAAAAAAAGATTTTGATAAGCTCTTTTTTCATATGTTCATCGTTCTGAAATGATAATCACACGCAGAACATGTGCGAATATCTTGTAATAAATCGCGATTTTAATATATTTATAATGTTTTGTACAACCCTTTAAGTGCCTTTATGATATATAGAACGCATATAACTGTACAAATTGTATTGTAAACTATACTAACGATGTAAAATAATAATAATAATAAACATTTCCAATATCGAGCCTTTTCGCACATTTCTATTTATTATATTCCATGGAATGAATTTATATCATATGGAATAATGGAATACTTTTCATATTTTCATTTAAAAGTCATTTTGGGAGGATTGTGGTAACTTGCCTTCTGACCTCCTCCGTGTATTTTACTTTTTTTCTCTGTCAGAAACACAATCTGGAGCGAAGAGTCCCAGAAGCGTGTGTGTGTGTGGGGGGGTTCCCCTTGGGGCCCGCTCTCCAGCAGCGCGCAATATGGAGACAAGCGTTTCTCCCTGCGCGCACCGCCCCTGCGGGTCTCGGCGCACAAAAGAGCGGCCATGAGGAGAGTGTTTTTTAGAGGCCATATGGTTTTAAGGATTCTCCTCTCAATTACGAGTCACCGTGATGGATTGACTTAACCCGTTCTTTTCAACTATGTGGCCTTTCCCTTTTGTGTCGCACATAAAAGCAGACATGCACGCCGGTCTCTCCGGGGCCCGCATGCGTTAATATGCGGCTATATGAATGTGAATGCGGGCTGAGTGGGCCCGGTCAGAGCCCTGTGTGGGTGCAGGAGGGCTTGAAATACATTGGCTTGTAGATGACATGAATACATACAATAAAACAATGCCAAAAAACACGTTTTTATCAGTGACGTAATAAAGCGATGCAATAGCTCGAGGACTGCTGCAAAATCATTTTCTAATTTTCGTAGAATTTACTTAATTGTTTCGGGAATTGCCATTTGAATATTTAGTTATTTATGAAGTAAATAATGTAAATTAAAATATTTGTATAAAATGGTCCCCATTTTGAAGAGAAAAAAAATGTAAGGCCCGCTTCTTTGTTTTTCAGAGCTTACAATTGCATCTTTTAGTCTTCATCATTGCTCAGATCTGAGCAAAGATCTCTTTTCTTCCACCGTATTAAAGAGATGAAGACCCATTACAAAAACCCCTCAAGCACATATTCACATAAGTGGTCTACTTGTGTTTTTAAAATACATTCTTAGTTGAGGAACTGTATGAAATTAAATGTGTGACTCGTAAATTCATAGTTCATGAATAAAAAAAGAAAAATATCTGTCCTCCCGTATAAAGGATCCTCCATTAATATGCATACAAATATATATTCGATTTCCTTATTTAATCCATGTGCACTGTAGAATATGTCTAGCACATGGACATTATGTGAGTGCTTCAGTCTTTCATTATAAGCATGGAGCACTGCTAGAAAACGTGTTTCTTTAAGGGGGAGATGTGAGGCAAACACTACCAACACGCTGAGAGAGAGAGAGAGAGAGAGAGAGAGAGAGAGAGAGAGAGAGAGAGAGAGAGAGAGAGAGAGAGAGAGAGAGAGAGAGAGAGAGAGGGGAATCATTTATTCAATCGGCCGGAAAATTGAAGTTTGATGCATGGCCCCATGCTTAAACAACTGGACCTGACACCCCCACCCCCCCCCCTCCCCCTCCCTTTCCTCCTGCTGGACCTCTAAACAACTGGCTGCTATACCATCTGGGGCCTGCCAACACAATCACAGTTATATTTATCTTCAAGCACAATTTTTCATTTTTTTGTACATTTTATGTAGTCTCTTATTGTTATTTTAATTATTATCGAATTCCCCAGGGATGTCAGCACTGTTTCGGTTATTATTATTTTAGAATTGTAACAATAATTATAACAATAATATGACACTTATTTTCATACAAACGAAAGTCAATTTGGAGATTCAATGTCTTGTTTTATGCATTTAAAACAGCCAACAGTCAACCAGTTGTTTTAGAAGATGGTTTCGTGAGTAATATCTGGTGCAACCGATTATATAAGCAATTAATGGATAACAACAACAATAACATAAAAGTAGTAGAAAGCCTTATTTCATTACAATCAGGATAATTACTGCTTTATATATTATGAATAATACATATATCATGTAGATCTCCATTGCAATTGAATATTGTATACTACTGCTATTATTATTATTATTATTGCTGGTATTATTAACACCATATTGATTATTGTTATAATTATAATAATAACATGCAGTCATTATTATATGGTTATAGTTAACCCTTTTAGCATGAGGCTATATCCAGTGAGTGCTATGGTTTCCAGTGCAGCGGTTTCCTGTCCTGTCCTGGGCTGTGCTGACCTGTGTGCTGTCCTGTGTGCTGTCCTGGGCTGTGCTGACCTGTCCTATTCTAATTATATGCTGTCCTTTCCTGTCATGTTCCTTTCCTGTCATATTCTATTCGATTATATTATATGCTGTGCTGTTCTATTCTATTCTATTCTATGCTGTCCTGTTCTATTCTGTGCTGTCTTATTCTGCTGTTCTGTCCTATTCTATTATATAATGTGCTGTTCTATTCTATGCTGTTCTGTACTCTATTGTATGTTGTTGTGCTGTCCAATTCTATGCTGTGCTATCCCGTTCTGATATGCTTCTGTGCTGTGCTGTCCTATCTTATGCTGTGCTGTGTTTTGCTGCTCTGTCCTATGCTGTCCTGTGCTGCAGTGTGAGAGTGGGAGTCTGCTGCAGCTCTAACTGAGCAGCAGTGTGTGTGTGCTGAGCAAGCTCCTGAGCTCAGTGTTTGAGTGTCCGGACGGTGCTGAAGAAATGAGCTGCCTCTGCCGCAGGGCACAGCTTGATTGATCACTAAATAGGGCAGATTTGAAAGTTTTAGTTATAACGTTCTTGTAGAGCCCCTTAACACTTCAAACTTCAATTTTACGGGCTATTGAACTAAGCGTGTCCCTGACAAAATTGATATATGTATTAATTTACTTTAACCGGTGATTAATTACTATCCACAAAGAGAATCATCCCAGAAGTTCTCCCTCCCCCCTCCGAATTTGCATATTAATCAAATTCTAGTTGATAATTCAGATGGAGAAATGGATTTAGCAGCGCTCCAGGCATAACTCTCTCTCTCTCTCTCTCTTTCTCTCTCTCTCTCCATTCACACACACTCAGCCTCTTGCCCTCCCTCCCTAAGGGCCTGAGCTCTCTCCCTCTCCTCGGTTGCTAAGCTGCTTGTCGAGTGTATTAAAGTCAGGGATGCAGAACGAGCTCGGCTGGCTATTTGGTGAAAACAGAAATTGCATGTCCACTTTTATAATGTGTTCATGCTGAGCAGGCTCTTCTTAATGTGGCCTGTCAGAGCTGCCTGGGATTTACAGAGAGTGTGTGTGTGGGGGGGGGGGGGGGGGGGGAATAAGGCCTCTGTATATGTACAGTACGGGCTCGCGTGGGTCACCTGTGTAAAGCCAAGTGTATAAATGAACTGAATGTGCACGCACTAACATCAACCTTATTGTATATGCAAACAGACATAAACAGGTAGTGGCAGGTGAACCCAGTGTTAACTTCTTTCAGAATGCAAAAAGTAGTTTAAATGCATCCTCCAGACTTTTTAATATCAATATAAAGTATATATTTCCATCATACAAATATTATATATTGGGCCATTTGTGCTTTTGTTAGGTATATAACCAGGTATGACTTAGCTAGTGTCAGAATTTTTATGCACATTTTTGTATACAAGTTCCTCTAAGCGGCACAGGGCCGGTGTGTAACATTTCCACCAGGCGGCAACCTCTGGTTCTGCCGAGTGAAGCCAATGTGGAAGTGTCTTAAACTTATATTCTCTCTACTCACCAGGAGGGGGCGACTCCTATGGTCCCAAAAATAAGTCAGATTGTATAGAAGTCTATGAGAAAATGACTCTACTTCTCACCTGATAATCTCTAGTTTCAAGTCTTCATCAATACAGCATGATGTTCATTTAGTAAATGATGGTCCCATTTAGAGTCAAATAGACCATAAAGCAGAGTATGTGTTAGGGCTAGCTTACTGTGATTGGCAGGTCGCTGATGCTACCAAAGCCGTATATGGCGTCGCTACGTCACTCCTCTGCATTCCAAATATGGTAACTTCCATTCATTGGCTGCAAAAAAGCCAAGACGACCGTAATATAAGATGGCGACGACGAAATCCTTGAACTTGAGCCTTCAAAACGGCAGTCCAGAAACCAACTGGTGACATCATGATGACTATGTCCACTTCTTATATACAATCTATGGTTATAACGCATCAAAATAAAGAGGAAGTTGCAGTGGATGGTACATCAAATCAACTCAGTGTGTACGGCCTCTCCCTCCTTTGCGATTCTCCACACCTGCTCTGAATCAGCCTTGTTAGTTCTTCACAGCCAATCAGCTCCCTGCCTGATCACCTCATTCCCCTTCACCTGAGCTTCTCCATCTCTCCACCTGCACTTCATTCTGTCGTCAGATAGTTTGTATCCAAGTCTTGATTTTTGGTTCCGTCTTTGTTGGATCCTTGGCGGGGTTTTTTTGGATTCTCCTGCATTTGCTCCACCCTCCATGACATTACACTTCTTTCTTTATTCAGACTCACTATTCTTGTACTGATGACAGTTGTGGCCTGGGTCTGATCGTTCTGCTATCCCCCGTAACACATGAGACTAAACTTTGCTGCCTAACGATGCCGTCCCATTAATACTGCGACGATGACAGACGAGCTGGACGGAGAGTCCCGGCTCCTCGGGTCCCCTTTGTAAGCTGAGGAACAGCTGCTGTGGATGTTCCGCGGACAAAGAATGACAGGCATGTGTCTGTAGTGTGCCTCCATGCCGACTGTGAACACACAAATTGGACAGCTTATCTTCAGCCATTGCCATTCAATTGGACGGACAGCTCTCCTGTGACCCGAAGAAGGATAAAGGAAGCGATCCAACCTGTGATTGTCTCAGGGCAACCAACAACAGAGACTCAGTGTGGGATAAATTCAGAAATTTGAAACATCCAGCAAAACAAATACGATGTCTGTTGTTGGGTGAAAACAAGCTTTTTTTAGGAACGAAGAAAAGCAGCCTTTTTGCTGGATATATTAGAGTCATCATGTTTCACAGAGTGGCATGTTATTCTTTAAACATTGACACCAGAAGTGGAGATAACCCTTACGTAGATGACAGTAGGCCTACATGTTTTGTTCAAAGGGCCCAGTCTACATAGACTACAGGATTAGTTTGACAGCACGTGTCAACTCTAACCTCTGGCTCATCATTATACACCAAAAACAAAAGTCATATTTTGTACTTCTTTTCACATTAAACTGGTTGACATTTCTTACAATAACACAGGACTTCTCTGGGCTCACAATGCAACTTGACAAATACATTTCCACTTAAGGTATAACAAAATGGATGGATGGACAGATGGGTGGGTGGATGGATGGGTCAATGGATGGATGGATGGATGGGTGGATGAACTCCTCCAGAGGTTCTCTTTTTTTCCAGCCAAAAACCTACAAGATACCATGGACCCCCTCATGTATGTCCCTTGGACAATATATCATCATACAACAGTTCTTATGACAAAAAAAAGGTTACCCCCCATTTTTTGTTAAACTACTAAACATTAATTTGTAAGAAAGAAAAAGTAAAGATTATAAATCTGAAAAATGTTCACAGATCCACTTTCCGATGACAATCGCTGTTCCAATACGTCGGGGACAATATATAATTTGTGTGCACCCTCCAAAAGATGTTACACATGACAAAAGTTATTAATTTTCCCGTCTCCTGATCTGCCACAGTTTTGGTCAGTTTAGGTGTGTCATGAAAAGTAGAGCAGGAGGATCCAAACAGACTGCAGGCAACAGGACCCAACACAAAGACTGAACCGAAAACCAGAACTTTGATACAAACTGTCTGACGAGAGGATGAAGTGCAGGTGGAGAAGCTCAGGTGAGGGGGAATGAGGTGATGCTAGGCTTGTTCAAGATGAACTGCGCCTCGCCTGAAAAGTGGACGAGAGCAGGCGCCAGCAGCAGGGAGTGTTGAAAAAAACTGCGGCCAAGTCGAACAGTTTTCATCCGCCTTCAAAGAATGAACAGGAAGTCAAAGAAACAGTTACATCCTGTTAGATCAGATATGTAAGCTACATGTAGTTTGCAGACCTAAGTCTGGATTTATTTATGTGTTTGTAAATATATTCATGTGGAAATGTGCGTGTATCTGTATTGTATGCTATCCTTTGTTCTTTTTATGTCTGCCTGTGAAACACTTTGTTGCTTGTGTGTATACATAAGCTTTATTATTATCAATCACACAAGATATGTTTTAAGATTAAACCTTCATTGCACAACATGAGACTAGTAGCCAACAATCGAGCATTAAATATTACAATTACACAGAAAAATAGGATTTTCTACAAAACTTGCTGTTTGTTGTTAAATCTAAGAGCCAATCAGCTCTTTGATCTGGCGACAGCCAGGCGTTTCCCATCATGCCCTGGGTTATGCAGTCGATGGAGAGCAACTGCGGCGCCTGGCTCTAAAATCGAACCTGCATGCATCGTCCGGCGATTGATTCTGCGCAGGACTGGCTCATCTCAAACGAGCCTATTGCCGGAGTACAGGCGGGAAGCCGATTGGCTGGGAAAAAATCTAATGAGGCTGATTCAGAGACAGTGTGTAGATGGGCCGAACTCTGGGAACAAGGTCAGTAACTTCGTACTTGACATGGCTTTCCATGGAAGCGTTTGTCCTTAATATAGCCATGCCCCCAAGGAGGAGTGCTGAACTTTGAACCAGATTTGACATAGTGGCCAAAAGAGGTGAATTACAACTTCTGGGGTCTATCACGTGATGCCACTGGGCCCACTGGTGCAGAATTCCTCAATTTCATCAGACAAAAAAATCACATATGTCCCTCAAATGTCTCTTTGTGTGTCAAAATAGCCAAGTGCTTTTCAATTAGTGTATGGACCCCACACCTGATGTAACACGTGTGGACCAGCTCAATTCCATCCCTGATGAAATGAGCATTGTTGTCAGCAATGTTCTGATGTAGCACCTACAAAATGTCTGCAGGCCCGTATTAAAAAGGTAAATATAGCTGAGTGGATACATACACTCTGCAATCTCCTGGCAGCAGTTTACACTATTAACCCTGACCAAATTCAACTCTTTTTTTTAAACATTCTTCTCAAAATCGACCTTTCTGTATCACACTGTCACTGCAGGCTTGCAGTGACAAAGCACTTAGTCTTGATCAACTAAAAAAACAGATTTCCATGTATTACTTGAACTCTTCAATCATATGTAATGCGATATTCCTTTAAATCATCCTCGCAATCATGAGCGAGAGAGATTGAGTAAATGTACTGTAGATACATTTCACCACTCTTAACATGAATACATTTAATACCTAATAACTATACCTATTACCAATAGCTAACAACTACTTATATGTTTAACATCACAATTCATAATTAATCTGGAAAGAAAACGTTTTTTGAGATACACATTTCATGACATATACTTTGTGTGTACTTTGAATAAGGTGCCAGAGTGCATAAAAAAGCATAAAAATAGAGCTTTAAAAAAGGCCCTGGGAGGATCCTCGTTGGTCTTCCTCAGGTTAATTGTTCTCTCATGCCAGGAGAAGCAGTGCTCATGTGACTCGGCTGCTGTTCCTCTACTGACACCCTGTGGTTGATACATTTTACTACATCTACAAGATGTGCTACAAAATGGGAAAAGGACTTTGCAGATTTGTTTTCTGGCTGTGTGTATATATATCAGTGGTGGGCCATCAGGGCCAGCAAGGCCTTCTCTGCTGGTCTAGACAGAATCACAAAGTTATCGCTATTTTATAATTTTTCATAAATACACTACATGCATTATAATTTTTTTTCCCATTAGCTTATTTTCTCATTGCACAGCTACTGTCTTCCTCAGTTGCTCTGCTTCCAGTGCAGCTTGTTTTAAGTAGAGCTTTTGTCCAATCAGTCTTACAATCTGGCCGGTTTAATCAGTCACTCATTGCAATTGTCTATTTGTTTGTTTGCAGGGAGAACTAAAAGGAACATCTTTGTCCCAGCTCTGCTGGACCAAAGGACCAAACTGTTTCTAATGCTTAGAAAAAATGGTCTGTTATATATGGTGGAAACAAAAGTTACAAACTTATACTCTCATAAAGAATGTGAAGTGCAACAAGACAAAGATCCTTATGTGCACAGTTACACTCAGGAACATAAGCCCCAGAAACTGGTAGGTATAATTTTATGGGACAAAATGGGGACAATGGCATCACCTTTTAACATAAATCCTCACATTGTAAGTTGAATACTTGGTTTAAGGTTAGGGTATCAGGAAATTAATGAAAGTCAATGTATTCTCCCCAAAAGTCATGAAATCATGACTGTATGTGTGTGTGTGTGTGTGTGTGTGTGTGTGTGTGTGTGTGTGTGTGTATTGCTTGTACACCTATCTTTGTGAGGACTAGTTTGACTTTTAGACCTTCTGAGTGAGGACATATGTGGAAAGTGAGGACATTTTGTTAGGTCCTCACTTAATTAAAGAACTCTTTGAGGGTTGATGGTTTGAGTGGTTGTGTTTATCGCCTACATTCGATTGTCTATCACAGTGATTAGTATCAGTTGTTGTAAGAGCTTGAAATTATTGAAAATTATCAAATACAAAAAAAAATCTAACAAACATGCAGAGCAACCAAATAGCAAATGGATTCACGAAATGATTTACAGTTCAAATAATATATACCAGTCAGGTTTTAATAAACAAAGGGAATTATAAGGCTGCTAACCTCTGCTTTTATACCACTGTCAGTTTTTTCTGTCAGTTCTCATAGTGATTTGTCTGTGTTGCTCATGTCACTGCCACTTGGCTTTGTTTATTCAGGACTAAATAAGATTAAAGTTTACTTTGAGTTTTCTTGATGATACCCAGTGATTATTTTTCTTTGCTTTTGCTATAATTTGGTCTCTTGTTCTACTCGTTTAATTTTGGTCCTTTGACGCTGAAACTGATGCTGGGCATTTAGTTAACGTTCCATTCTACCATGATCTACCACTATGAACCACAAGGGGGCGTGACCTCCCTGCGTATGCTATTTGAAAGAACAACTCCAGGATAATTTTTCTTCATCACCATTGAAACCTATAAAAAGTATGTACATGCACTTTCTCCAGTCAACAGCTCCTTGTGTCCGCTCTGCTGCAGGTTTGTTTTAAAGAACAGCTGCATTCACAGCCTCTGGTTTAAATTGTGTCTGTTGTACACATCTTTGTTAATTATAGGATATATCCTGGATTTTTTTTCACAGTTTCTATTGCTAAGATAATGGGAAGTTATTATGGCAGTAAAGAGGAAAAACCAAACCTATAGCAGAATAAAACTTTTACATTTCAGTAGAGCAGTGCAAGAGTCGACCACACAGTCACCACTCAAGGCGAGCTGCTTGAACTTGAAGCCAGTAGATGACATCATGGCTCTGAAATAGTCTCCTTCTTTCAGATGACCTCTTTTTGAAGGCAGAAGTTAGTTCCCGTCAGGGCTCGCATGTCGAGATCTGCAATGAAATTTCTGCAGCAAATCAGTGCAGTTAATGGTGTACCACTTATGATATTTGTTGCATTATCTTTAACAAGGCAATGGTCACAAACCCAGTTTTTTACTACATCTGAACAATATTTGAAAGATAAAAAAATAATAAAGAAATTTAGACCTCATTTGAAATGCAATAGAGCAGGCATCCTCTCAGTGAAACTTCCCATCAGAAATGTGACTCAAAATACCAACAGTTTTGAGGATTAGAAACATTATCATGTACACCCTTCTCAATTGTGTCCCCCCACTGAAAAGTATTATAACTTTGTCAAATGATTCAATGTTATCATATCCATCACATAATTACCATGAAATGCTAAAAAGCAGCTTGAACTTGGTAAAACAAATTTTTGTTAGTTTTGTTAGTTATTGATGCTAATCCAAAGCATGAAGTTATCCCTTTATGAACAGTCAATGTCATATATAGTATGGATATTGGTTTTCATATTGACATGGAGGGCATGTTGCATTTAAGTATATTTAGGTTTAGTAAAAACTGCCTCATCCTCCACCACGTGGAGGTGGAGGTTCATTACACCAGCTCATTGAAATGCAAAGACCTGCAGAGCTAATGCCACGGAAATGTATGTGTGTGCTGCATTTCATTTTTCATCTTGGTTAATTATGCATGTTGATGTATAACCTTTGACAACAAGCAGTATGATTATGATAATGTGAACTAAAGGTATGTCACTGCATTCATTTAAAATGTGTTTTACAGTGAGAAAGCTGAGAAGCTGGGCTGATTCAGAGAGTACAATGAGGAATTACAATGTTTAATGGCCGTAATAACATGTCCAAATATAACATTTATCTAATTCCCCTTCCTCAATAAAGTCTGATATTCCACTTATTTCTACTGATGATGTACTACATTGTCACAAAATACAACAATTATTTACAACATTAACTGAGTAATTATTTGATAACTACAATAAGATGTTAGGTTTTACAGTTTTTTGCAATTGCTAAAACACAATTTTGGAAACTAATGCTCTCCACATTGATACTATTTACAAAAAAAAACATACGCAACATATAAAATATCTTACAAAAACAAACCCTTCATTCAAAACTATGTAAACTATTCTAAAAATGATATCACAACTTTACACACATATTAATTAAATAAATAACATAATCCACATGCTAACTGCAGTATAAAACACTTAAATATAGGCTATGAACACAAATGCAGTGGATTTATTCGCAAAAATAATTAACACAATATCATTAGTTCGTTTTTAAATATCAAGGTTATGGATAATACTGGTATGTTGCAACACCCCTTTTGCAAGACAAGAACAGTGATATTGGACGATTCTGCTAAAACCCTAGATTATGTTGAATGACAGCCAGTGTCAATCTGTTTAAAATTGGGTTCAACAACATCCAACCTGGTCTCCTAAGAACTACGTCTTCATACAACAAAACTACATCGTCAGTCACTTTTTAGGGGAAGCATATTTTGTCCATATAGGGAGGAGGTTGTTGGTGGATGGATGGGTCAAACAAACAGGACTTTCACTCAGGAGGCTACTGTTTGTGACTTGTATGAAACCAAAAGTCAACATTTAGCTTTATCCATGACGGTACTAGTATTGGAGACCTCAGGTAGTTTATAATAATTGCGGAGGTCATCTGTGATCTTAGTCAAGAACGAATCTGCCATGTCAATAATTTGTCGAGTAAAAATTCCACCTCAAATGACCTACAGCACCATACATATATCACCATACACAGAGGTCATTTAATAATATTAGTCCAGTGCAAATTGCCATCTCTTTTTTAAAGTTTTTTGTTTTCTCTTCTCCTTTTTTCTGCCTCTTTCTTGGTTTAAAATCATGGAGGCTGCATTGGCGATTAAGTTTTGATAGCATTTTGGGTGCAAATTCATCTTGCCACACAGCCTGGAGATCCATTTGTACCGGAGCAAGAGGTTTTTGTTCCTATTATATCAACATAAAAAGTTCTGTGTAATATAATAATATTTATAACATTCAATATAATTATGATATAGTACAATATGATCAAAATAAGCAGATGTTACAACATCAGTAAATTCAGAAGTTTTGTTGTAAAATAAAATAAAAACCAAAGCAAAACACAGAAGGCCTCATGCAAGAAGAACTTTCTCGTAGATACGTAAAACATTCACAAATGACCCAGGCGAAACAGTAATTATCTCATAATGCCTTTATCTGAATAAAATGTGTTGCTACAACAGGAGTGCTGCGGGAGTATGGGGTGCCGGACCCGTTACAACGGGCGATCCGGTCTCTGTACGACTGCAGTAGGAGCTGTGTCCGCATTCTCGGCAATAAGTCAGACACGTTCCCTGTGGGTGTTGGCCTCCGCCAGGGCTGCCCTTTGTCACCGGTCCTGTTCGTGACTTTCATGGACAGGATATCTAGGCGCAGCCTGGGGGCGGAGAACGTCAGCTTCGGGGGTCTCGGGATCGCCTCTCTGTTGTTTGCAGATGATGTGGTCCTGTTAGCCTCCTCGGATCATGACCTCCAGCATTCACTGGGGCGGTTTGCAGCCGAGTGTGAAGCGGCGGGGATGAGAGTTAGCACCTCCAAATCTGAGGCCATGGTTCTCTGTCGGAAACCGGTGGATTGCTCCCTCCAGGTGGGGACGGAGTGCCTACCTCAAGCGAAGGAGTTCAAGTATCTCGGGGTCTTGTTCACGAGTGAGGGTAAGATGGAGCGGGAGATCGACAGGCGGATCAGTGCGGCTTCAGCAGTAAAGCAGGCGCTGCACCGGACCGTCTTTACATTATATTACATTACAGTCATTTAGCAGACGCTTTTATCCAAAGCGACTTACAATAAGTGTATTCAACATCGGTTTTCGAGAGAACAACTAGTCACCAGAAGTAATAAGTGCATGTCCTTTCCGCAGGCAAGCATCTAAGAGCATACACCCGCGCCAACGTACAGTGCAGAAACAAACGAATGCAGTAAGTGCCACAAACTAATGTGAAAATGATAAGTGCAATAAGCTAGTATGAATACAATAGATGCTAAGTAAGTGAGAAGCGGAAGGCTAAGGGTAGGCCTTCTTGAAGAGGTGAGTTTTCAGCCTGCGCCGGGCAGCGACTCTGCCATCCTGATGTCAGTGGGGAGTTCATTCCACCACTGAGGGGCCAGGACAGAAAACAGCCGCGACCGGGTCGATCGGCCGCAGAGACCTCTGAGCGATGGGGCAACCAGTCGCCCCGAGGTAGCAGAGCGAAGAGGTCGGGCGGGGGTGTAGAGCTTGACCATGGCCTGGAGATAGGAAGGAGCTGTTCCTTTCACTGCCCTGTAGGCTAGCACCAGAGTCTTACAGGTAGCCAGTGTAGAGAACGGAGAAGGCAAGTTGTGTGGGAGAACTTTGGGCGATTGAACACCAGGCGAGCTGCAGCTTTCTGGACAAGCTCCAGAGGTCTGATGGCCGACGCCGGGGCTCCGGCATCGGCGTCTTGGTGAAGAGGGAGCTGAGCCGGAAGGCAAAGCTCTCAATTTACCACTCGGTCTACGTTCCGACCCTCACCTATGGTCACGAACTCTGGGTCGTGACCAAAAGGACAAGGCTACAAGCGGCCGAAATGAGTTTCCTCCGTAGGGTGGCCGGGCTCAGCCTTAGAGATAGGGTAAGGAGCTCGGTCATCAGGAGGGTCTTGGAGTCGAGCCGCTAATCCTTCGCGTCGAAAGGAGTCAGCTGAGGTGATTCGGGCATCTAATTAGGATGCCTCCTGGACGCCTCCCACTGGAGGTTTTCCAGGCACGTCCAACTGGGACGAGACCATGGTGAAGACCCAGAACACGCTGGAGAGATTACATCTCCCAGCTGGCCTGGGAACGCCTCGGGATCCCCCAGAATGAGCTAGAACATGTTGCCGGTGAGAGGGAGGTCTGGGTCAGCCTGCTTGGCCAGCTGCCACCGCGACCCGACCCCGGATAAGCGGAGGAAAATGGATGGATGGATGGATGGCTACAACAGGAAATTAAATCTGATGCGCTACATGCTAATCCGCACACCTTTACATTCCACCTCACTACATAAAGGATACACCACTTCCTGAATTGTCTCAGAACATTGGCATTAGACTCAATGGTGACATTAAGAATTTTCTATTATGAATGTAATTCCGGGGTTTGTCCACATGAACGCCATTAACTATCATTATCTTCTGCCTGCACAGACGGCAGTACATTTTCCTACAACACAGGGATGGGGCCTGAAACCTGATAAAAGGTTGCATGCTCAAATCTATAGTTGTGACCATCCACAATCATCAATGCCAACAAGTAAATTACCATACTTTTACATTCATACTTATACTTTGACCAGACCTTCTTCAACATACTATAGTCATTTGGTTCCACCCACTGAGGTTTGACCATTAAGATGCGAGAAATGCTCATTAAACTACAACTTTTTCTCAGAAACAATGCCACAACATTGACAGCCAAAGTACCAAATGATCTATAAACTGTAAACATTTGATCAAAACAAAATGATTTTCAAAAAGCTGTGAAAGGTATTTCCCCTTCTCCTATTCTAAGAACTTGGGAGAGACTCTTTTTTCCCCTTCTTTTCACAGTCCACTCCACCAACAGCGAGCTAGATGTATGTGCTCCTCTTACACTGTAAAGTGGTGTTTATGTGCAGCACTTGTGTGTGTGGATGCCGCACCGTAAACTGAGCTCAGCCCGCAGTCTTTAATCCAAACCAACCACACTGACTCAGGAACAGTATTTACTCACACAGTGAACCCCCTTAACCATGGAAGTATGGGAGGCATAGCAGAGGTACGGCGAGGGGGGGAGGGGACAGGCAAGGAGTGTATGTGTGTGTGTGTGTTTGGGAAGAAGGGGGGGATGCTGAAAACAGAACAGAAAGAGATGCTTTTTTTTGCCCACATACGCTTGTGTGTGTGTGTGTGTGTGTGTGTGTGTGTGTGTGTGTGTGTGTGTGTGTGTGTGTGTGTGCGTGTGTGCGTGTGTGCATATGCGCTGGTACCTGTGCTCTGTCTCAATCTGTCAGCTGCACTGACACTGAGATCTATCTTGCAGCAGTGGGCAGGAGAGAGGGAAACCAAAAGAGAGGACAGTAATTAAACCTCCTGGTGGATGGTGTGTTTGTGTGTGTCTTTCTGTCTCTATAAATGTGTATGCATCTTTATCTTTCACTGCGTGCAGATGTGTGTAGGAGCAAACTCCTTCCACCATGTGTTGTATGCAGATTTGAGTTTGCATGCGTGCGTGTCCCCATATGTCAGTGCAAGTTCACATGTTCCTGTGTTTGTTGGTGTTACAGCCCAGTGAGCATTTTTCCATTGAAAAGACGTTTAAAATACGTCTACGCCTAATGTTGACAAGACGTTCAGAATTGGTTGAAAAGTGAAAGTTTTTTCGCCGACTATTTGTAGACGTTGATTAAACATTCACGCTTAGACCAGATTTAAACGTGATTTGCAATACTATAATTTTTCGTCCTCTACATTGTGCTAATAATAATATATCATGATTTAGAGGCTTACTAAGAAACCACATCCATATTTATCAATTGAAAGCCAGTATTGGACATCACGTTGATATCTGGTCTAAACGTGAACGTTGAATCAACGTCTTCAAATAGTCGGCTAAAAAACGTCCACTTTTCGACGTGATTTCAACATCACCGTGTTTTAACCGTCAAAATGCTCTCAGATCAATATGTAGCAACTAAATACTGAGTAACACATCAACAGTTTCCACTTACAGGACAAAAGACCAAGTGACACAGGCAACAGTTCATTTGTATTTATTAAAGCACAATTTAAATATAAACAATGTTCTTTATATAAAACCATTATCTCCTTTTATTTCTTTAAATGTCGTTTTCAAAGCCATACAGGAGCCGGTTTCAGGAGATCTGCCATATTTTCAAGCTGGACATCTGTAAATAAAACAAGTATTTAAACTGTGTAGCCTACAGCCCCACTCGCTGAAAAAGACGGAAAATACACGTGTACTTTACATGTGAAATGTCCTAAATACTCTATTTTATAAGGTTGGGCTACAGGGACAGTCCACAAAGAAAGTGTCTCCAATATTAACTAACACACATACTTTCGTAACATGCTAACGCTACAAGCTAACATGCTAACGCTACAATTGCCAGCAGCCTCGCCACCATGGTGAGCATAACATGATATTAATGGTATGGTAATGATATTTTGGTTTGCAATATTGGAATACAGTAGTTCAAGTACTTACAGAGTATGTCGTTAGCATGAAGACTCGTTAATTCCGTCAGCTCGTTCACTTTGCTCATCAACTCAGTAAGCGCTAGCTAGCTCAAATCATGCGGGAGCTGGAGAGACACTCCAGCCGTCTCTAACTCTCTAACTTAGAAAAATGCACAGAGTCCGTGCACATGCGTGTTCCAGCAGTAAACACAGAGTTGTATTTTACGTGAACATACAGACATAATGTGCTCTGCTCTCATTATGATGTCCTGGGAGCTTCTTGTTGACAGCACACAGTCTATAGTTCCATATTTATGACGTTTTATATGAAACATTAAATGCGTTGAAATAACGTCTTTGTGTAGACCACATCAACGACCGGCGTAATATGATTTTGGAGAAATACGTTTAAAGTAACCAAAATCGCATCTCTTTCAACCTACAACTGAACAAACCATCAATATTTTAAAATAAATTGGTGTTTTGTGACACGTTGATATTGTAACCGTAATTTAGCCGGTTGAAAAGACAGTGAAAATAGGTCTAAGACGTTCAGACCCCATATCAACGCTGTTTCAACCAGAAATCAACGTTGAATTCCGGGTTAGTGCTCACTGGGAGTGTACAACGTGTGTGTGTGTTTACAGCCATGCATTTTTGTGAGCAATCGTATGCATTTGCAATACTCTCTGCATGCATGCACAAACACAGTGTGTGTATTTTAGAGCATCAGAATAAGTGTCCCAGCCTGTGTGTGTGTGTGTGTGTTCGACACTTTTATTGCCTCAGGATAAAAGCAATATCTCGTCTACGAGGCCAGACGTGGGTGACAAAATAGCGTCTTAATTTCCTTTCAGGGAGCCGCGACTCTCTCCATCAACTCCACATCAGCGCTAAACTCAATCACCCAGCAGGCTGAGCGACAGGCCCCCCAACCACACTCCACGTCTCCATTAGCCTAATGTTTATTTACAGTTGCAAACCCCAAGCAGCCTTTTTTACGTTACTGTGGACCGATCCCGATTCATCCCGCATGACTTTAATGAAGTCAGGAGCAGGTTAAGTCAAGGAGCGGAGCGTCGTTTTGCTGTAAAGCCACGTCAAGAGTCTGAGTGTTGGAATTTGTTTAGGTTTCATTAAGGATTAAGACGAGTTGTCGTTTAAGGCTCCAGATGGTATGTGCAACAGATTCATCTTCTTTCTTTTTTTAATGAATCTATTTAAGTTTGAGTCCAAATTTACCAGTAAACAGCTTTCAGTGTTTTACCTGTCTTGTAGGGACATGAATCTAATTATAATCTTGGAACAAAATGGGGTCAATTGGACGTCCCTATTACATAAATCATTACATTAAAGTGTGAAGACTTGGTTTAAGGTCAAATGGTAAATGTACTTAAACCGTTTCACGCTACATGTTAACATTCACCCAGTCACACACATTCATACATGGATGCCATGCAAGGTGCCACATACCCATCAGGATCTGAACTAATGCTCATTCAGACACCGAGGGGACAGCCCAGGAGTGAGGGGGTTCAGCGTCTTGCCGAAGAACACTTTGACACATACAAGTACTGGAAGAGCTGGAGATCAAACTGCTGATATTCTCATTATTGGACGACCCACTCTACCTCTGAGCCACAACTTCCCCTTAAGGTGCGTTCACACCAAACGTGGTGCAAATTATTCGCGCCGCGTTTGGTGTAAACTCTGCATTAGGATTAGGCAAGTAGTTATTGTTGTAGTTATGGTTACAGTTAAGATAAGTCTCCAGGAAATTAATGTAAGTCAATGTAATGTCCTCTAAAGTGATGGAAACATATGTGTGTTCTTTTTTCTATTCCTTTTTTAGGCTGGCAGATTGGAGTGGCAGCAATCCACCAATCATGTCCCACAAACATACCAAGACAAAGTTAAATTCAAAGCAAATCCACTGTTTTCAGAAGCCTTTTTTTTACCATTTACAATAAAAGCATTTCATATACCAACATATTCACCTACCCCAAAAGTTAAAATCTTTTTTTTCATAGTATTGTAATCGACAGAAGGTCAATGATGGTATCCTTATGTCTGGAAAACAAAAAATGAATTACATTTTTAACTTACAGAGTTAAGTGAGAGTACAGAGAGTAACAAAGGACTCGTTGTGTAAAGTTTCAGTGATTTATATCATATAGATAGACATGCAAAGACGGACATGTTTTTCACAAAAATTAGGACATGATGTTAGTGATTCCTTGACAATGCTCTGTTCATGTTCCGTTGCTGCTGATAAGAAATCCGATGGTAAACAGTGGAAAACACAGGATGAGAGAGCATTGAATTCCCCTACATTTCCAAAAATTCTTGAAACAGACCCTTCGGGTACATTATCATGGTTTTTTTTTTTTTACAGCAGACACATTCTTACTTGCAACTCGTGAAATACCGAGGAACATTATGTAAAAAGTATTATTTTGGTTTTAGAACCAAGACACTGGTATCGTATTGGCACAGGTAACACTTCAAACAAAACCCAGCCTTAGTATGAACACAACTATATTCTCAACCACTAGTGTCTAATGTTTGGCATATTTTACTTTAAAAACAGTATTTTCCATGTGTCAAGTTGGTGAGCTAGTATCATTTGTTGACTTGAAACATGTGGTGTTAAAACAACCCTATCTCTGGACCATTCTGCCGAACCCTTGATTGTGTTCAATTATGTTTTTTTCTACAATATCTGCGTATGGCAGATATAGTATGATTAAGATCAGGGAATTGTAGTAATAGCAAATAAACTATGTGAGGTTATAGTTAGGCATCTAAAACACTTGACTAAGGTTAGGGAAACGGTTATGGTTAATTGCTCGTCTGTTGAAGGACAAAAATCCCATTGTCCTGCATGACAGTCAGACGTGCTACATTTCCATTATATGTTCTGCCCAAGCCCCCAAGAGGAGCGCCGGACTTTGGAAAACATTTAACATACTGGCCAAACCATGAGTACCAATACAATTTTTTATTCTTAAACCACACATTACATTTTTTCCAAATAGATGTGTAATTTAAACCCACTGTGGATGCATCCCTGATTAACCCTAACCCAAGAGGGAAACTTCAGAAAACAATAATGATAATACACTGTAAAAAACCTGCTCTAATTATCACATTGTAGTCTATTCATGCTCAAGTCTTCTCGTGGAAACAAAAAATATGTAATCAATCAAACTGCATCACATCAGAACACTGACTGAGCATGATGAGACCATCAATAAAGAGACAATGTTCAGCACCATAACCTGACTGATATGTGAAGACCAGAACACGCACACATACACAGACCTCATCTCCCATCCTTATCTTTCCTCCACCTGGTTCATCATTAGCTGTGTGTGTGCATGTGTGTGTGTGTGTGTGTGTGTGTGCATGTGTGCGTGTGTGTGTGTGTGTGTCTGTTTTGGCTGTAGGTGGGTGGCTGTGCGTAGCTGCGGCCAGCTTTGAGAGGGTAATCCATCTCCATCACTTAAATGATTATCCCCATTAATCTGCTGTAAAGTAATAAAGTAAACACCATTCCCTCCACCCCCTCCCCTCCTCCTCCTCCTCCGCCTCTGCTCTGGATGGAGGTTCATTAAGTCTTTAGTACATTAATACGTCTTCATGTCCCCCTACCGTTTCTATCACCTGGTGCTTGGGGCCCCTTGAGGCCCTGGCAGAGATTTTCTCTCTGTCGCTCTGTGAAAAGGGGAGAGGAGAATGAAGCGGCATACACCCGCGCGCACACACACACAGATAAGTTCCTGGTCTGTGTGTGTGTGTGTGTGTGTGTGTGTGTGTGTGTGTGTGTGTGTGTGTGTGTGTGAGTCTCCTAGGTGTCTGAGCGTGTGTTGACATGAGAGAGAGAATCGGTTTGTGTGTGTGTGTGTGTGTGTGTGTGTGTCGTAAGTGTCACTGAGTCAAGGTGATGAGCTCAGTGGATTTAATTTTGCGATGCGGGACTCAGATGGCCCCGGCGGTCGCCGCGGTAATTTGCCTGATCAGGTTAGAGAATCATTGCTGTTGGTGATCAATCATCTGGGTTGTCACGGCGACTGGGGGCCCGGTCGGCATGGAGCTGTGTGTAATTGGCGCTGGATTGATGTGGCCATGTTTTCCTCGCATGTCGAACAAAAGTTTGGTCAATTAAAGGTTGTTAAACTTACAGCCCCTCCCATACACACACACACACAAACAGGAACTTATCTGTGTGTGTGTGTGTGTGTGTGTGTGTGTGTGTGTGTGTGTGTGTGTGTGTGTGTGCGTGTGTGCGTGTGTGTGTGTCTATGCTGCACTTACAAGGAACGCACATACACTTGGTAATGTTGTGCTGTCCCTGGGTCGGAGAATGACAATGACAAGAAAAGAACAAGCCACCAAAGGTGGAGACAAGGAACAAGAGAAATGTGTGTGTGTGTGTGTGTGTGTGTGTAAGAGAGAGAGCAATAGAGACAGTGATGGGACAGTGAGCCAGAAGGAGGTCTGGACTTTTTAAACCTGTGACACTGTTTATGTTGTTGAGTGTTGCCGTGCTGCCCCTACTTATTACTGACTCAAACATGTCATAATTCTATCACACACACACACACACACACACACACACACACACACACACACACACACAAAGGGTTAGTCGGAGAGTTGGAGGTTTATGCCTCACATTTATCATGAAAGCTCAGCATTGCGTAATTACTTTCCAAAGTGGTCATTAGTCATGTGTCACAGTAATCGTAGAATAATAAAAAAAGTCACATACTTGTATAGTAACCACTCCATATTATACACTAATACTGTAAAGTACATCCTATGTAGTATTCTTGAAGTTTTCAGAGCTACGCATGAGCCCACACTGTCACTAACAGGACTTATTCCTGAATAGCAATTTGGAATAAAACAAAAAGCAATTTCAGAGCAAAGCTGACAAAAGGGTTGGCAATATGCATTTGAAGGACATATCCAGGATGTCAAGCTGTGAAAGCAGGTTCAAAAGATAAAGATAGAAGCTAAAGTGTAAAGTTGACCAATCACATCACCTGGTGATCGAGACAGAAGACAATGAAATTAAGGAACAACACTGTTCCTGTAAAGCCTGTAGGTCTTTATTCACTTTTACAATAGTTAAAAAACAAAAGCCGAATGTGTTTACATTCAGTATACCTTTAGTAGCTACAGCGTAACATAGAAGTGCTAAAGCTAGTTAATGATGTTCTAACATACTCGGCTAATGTTAGCTCCACAGGTTTTTACATAGAAATGCAACATTTTAGAGGGCTACAGAAGGAGGCGCTGGTCTCTCTAGCTTGTGAGAGCATGTCATGTTTTTTTTTTACCAAAGTTGCCCTTATTTAATCGCTTCTAGTCAGTCCGCTCGGTGAAAGTCTGTTTGTCCAGCCTGAGCAACCTCTTTATTCTGTGGCAGTTGCTCTAAATGTCTAATAATGGCATGGATTTACATTGAAGTCTGTTGAAAGCCTGCTGCGTTTCATACAGATGCTAAAGGGTGCCTCGGTGCGTCGGTATCAAACGCAGAGGGATCCTGATCGAGCATTGGTATTTAACATGAGAACAGGTTTTTCACTTACGTTCTAGAAAAGCACCTAGTTGCCAGTCAACCAGAGTTTCGAGGATCTTTACAAGAATTTAGACATTGGACTATAATTGTTCATGTCTTCAATGGATCCACTTGTGTGCAGTGGGATGATCTGAGCTCCCTTCCCTCTGCTGGTATATCACCAGTGTTAAATATACGGGTAATGCAAGTTGTGATAAAAGGAGACGCAACATGGCAGACGGACTTGACATATTGAAGCGATATTCTCATTGCCGAATCACACAACAACTTTTCATATGTAAACAGCTTGTTTTGTGCTGGACTTTCTAAAATTGGTCCATTAAGCTCAGGCCTTTTATTTTAACTCTACACTTGTGTATTGAACTAAATCCGAATGGTTTTAAATTGATCTTTATTCCCTGAGAACCCTCTGGAAGTCCTGTCAAGGAGCCCTGGCAGTTTCTGGTCGTCACTATGGACGTGTCTGTCTCAGAGACAAAAAGGCATACATGGTTTCGAAACGTACTTTCCAGGACAAGGTCGAGGGTTAGAAGCTATCATAACTCCTCAGTGAGTGTGTTTCTCCAGCTTCCTGGGGCCGGTCGAAAGCTCTTGACTGCATGCCTCTCAGGCTTGTCAGGCTCACAGATATTTATGAGCTGGAAAGCACAGAGTTCACACACTCTGTTAGCCAAACTGATGCTGGTCCGTAAATACATAATAGGGCAAAGAGTGGTGTGGCCCCCAACTCTGCGGCTTAGGGCCCAAGTTGTAGCATTCAACTGGACTAAGTCTGTGAGAGAAGGATAAATAGAAAACTGATAGCCTCTATATCTGGTTTGGTATTGTTTGTGCCAGTATTTTTCAAAGATCCCATTCTCTATCAATCCTTTTGGTCGCTGTCATTCAATGTGTTTGTGTTTAGCTTTTACTGAAGATAATAGGTGAAGCTCTGGACACCAAAACTAGCAGATACCAGCCGCTCCACAACAGGCTGAACACAAGTTTGGCATAGAATACTGTATTCAGATGGTTTTACTTAGAAAAAATGCTTTTATTCTCTTTATTGTTTGCAGCATTGAAGCTGTTTTATTGCCCTGTTCTTATTATCAGGCTTATTTACATGTTATGCTGCAAAACTACTTAATGACTATTATCACAAAGCCTTTTATATATTTTTTAGATATCCTAATTGCACACTTTCTGGAATACTTCTTATTTTATTCAAGTGTATCCACGGTACTTAAGTTATTTAAATATTTACTTTGTAAAATATAGTTAAAGGGTAGCTAGTAGTGAACTAAATTTCACAAAAAGTCCAGAATTTGATTCCACTAAACAGTGCATATAGAGATAACATGAAAATAAATAATAATTATTATATCCAATCAGCACTCCATCCACTCCTCAGAAACCAATTATTAAACCTGCTATCTTCACTGTATATAGAATAAAATGCTGAAGAGAGCTTTCAGGCTGAAAAAAATTAAATAATAATGAAATAAAAGAGGCTGAAAAGATCAGCAGAGCTGCAAATTTGGTGATAATCGCTTTGCCTTTGTTACCGTGGGATACCTAGTTCACTTTTTCATAACTCTCTCCACAGTCAGCCCAACAGAAGTCAATGTGGACTAAACTGTGGATCACTTTACTCGCTTTTACATTCAATAAACACATCTTTCAAAAATGCATGAACTGTTTTTCTCACTCTAACTCAACGACCCCCAAACTCTCTGTATTTACACTCCACTTTGAGCAAACTATTAAAAAACTGTTAAATTTACGTTGAAAAATCTTAGGCTGTCCTCATCCACTGTTCGTACTCATACCAAGGAAAAGTAATGCACTGGAATTAGTAAGCAACCCACGTAATTGTGAGCTAGGACATGCAGGGAGGGCGCAAAGGAAGTTTGACTTTTATGTAGGAGACTAATATTCATGTCCTGTGTGAAACTGAAAGTCAATCATAACTTATTTTACCTTACATTTTGTTATGTAACTTTAATGCTATCTACATAACAAACATTTGTTACGTAAAATAACTCTTACGTAAAATAACTAAGTTTGTTACGCAAAATAGCTGTTTGTTATAAAAATAGGTTTATTACACAAAATAACTGTGATGTAAAATAACAACGCAAGTCACAGTAAAATAAGTCAACGTTGTTTACAAGGGAAACAAACAGCGGTCTCCTGGGTCAAAGTCCTGTGTTTGTTTAACCCATCAAACCGTGTGGTTTGCTCTAAAAGTCTACTAATAACGTGAGTGGGTTTACATTGGCATTAGTTGAAAGCCCAGTGTTGGGTGCCTCGATGCCTTGGTATAAAACAACGTAGGCCACTGACCAAGCATTATTTTTTGACAAGTTGAGAGTGCGAACGGGTTGGATAAAGACCTCTCTCTGAGTCCACAGAGAGAGCTGCTCAGTAACTCTATCTGGCTGCATCTGGATGGCAGTGTTGTGTCTAACACCAACCTGTTTACTGGTTTGTTGCTCCTCTCAGGTCCCCTCGGCCTCTGATCCGAGCTGACCTGAGATATGCTTTGTTTTGGGTCGGGACAGTCCATTAAGCCAATTAGAGCTGACCTTTGACGTCTGGAAAACCAGGGAGTGGGACAAAGGGAAAAGTATATTCGCCCGTTCACTCACCACACACACACATTCTTTCAACTCTCACCTTCTAATCAGTGTGTTTCTTCAGTCTGTCTTCGCCTTTTAGACATTCACCACTTCACTTGTTGTGATATCAATTCTGTTTAAATCACTGACACACACACACACACACACACACATACACACAAATACTTTGGATGCAATATTTGCCAGTTTGCAAAAAAAGTAGAACTGTTAAATATTGTAGATCACTAATGCAACGCCCGTGCTTGAACTGTTTAACTGAAAACCATACACACCACAACCTTCCACGCACAAGACAATGGAAAAACATCGGTGACTGCTGCACTCGAGTTTGTCAGTGTGATTGTAACTTAATGAAGTGACAGAGTGGGTCTTGGCTGGAGTCAGACAGATCTGTTAAAACGGTTTAGAGAGGAGAGGAGACGGGGTGAGAAGAGAAGGAAGGGGGAGGAGGGACAGAGAAAGAAAGAGAGGATTTGCACGGTAGAGCAATGGAGGTAAAGGGGAAGGGGAAAATGGGAAAAGCAAAAAAGGAGTAGTTAGATAGAATAGAAGGAGGAGGAGGTCCCAAATCAGTAGCTGCAGCTCATCCCTCCACCCTGAGTGAGGATAAGGAGACGCCGCAGCGCGACCTGGATGTGAGCACATCATTAAGGCAGCTCCACACACCCCTGGGGCTACACAGGCACCAGCCAGTCTGTTTTATGTGTGCGTGCGTGTGTGCGTGCGTGTGTGTGAGAGAGAGTGAGTGACATTATTATTGTCATTTGAACCCCACTTCTTTTTTTTTGTTTTACAGATTTTCGTTTTGTAATCATTTGATAATAGTTTGATCTTTCGATGATTGTGCATTTGAATTTTATTTCTGTAAAATATATATATATATATACTATGTTAAAGTCTTCTTGTAAATGGACTGTAAATTATAAACATTGGGATGCCATTTAATTCAATATTGAATCTGTAAATAAATATGGGTATGGAATAAATCCTGAGATAAATAAATGAGGCAATGGTTTATTAGATAAATGCGTTTTTGTTATAAAAAAAAGGCCATTTCACTAAATAGTGTTGCCATGTAGTGTGACTTATAACATACTCAGCGATTTGCATCCTAAACAACAGTGGTGGATGAACTGAATGTTGACGTGATCGTGCTCCCGGACGTCGTTGTTGCCCCAATTCCTTTCTCTCATGCCGTAGGTTAGCCGCTAACTGCTGCTAGCTTATCTTTTTCTTTTAAATCTCTCACATCATCAAAACTTAGCGCCGGCTGTTCTTTTCCACCCCGACTCTATCTCTGCTCTGTGACTACCTCCACTACTGGCTCAGCAGAGAAACAACTCTGTCCCCCATTCCGCCTCCGTACCTTTAATACTAAACAACAAGGTGGAATAACAGCGGCAGACGTCTCGCCTTGGACAGGCTGTGTGAAAAGGGGAGCACTGACCAAGCTGCTGTATTTGACACATTCGTTTGAGTATTTAATTTAATTCATGTCATGTTTATTTGGTGAGGACAAATATACATATACATACATCGCAAATTACACAACAATGATCCAATGCAGTGTATCACAGCATTTTTAGCTGCTGATTTCCAATGCCTTTTGAATGTGTTGCAGTTCAAAAATGATTTGCTTTGTCACTGTACACTTAAAAAGAAACATAGTTTCTAGCCCTAGTGTGTGTGGGGGGGGCGGGGGGGTATGTTTAGGCTACAGCTTTGTTTGGGTGTATTTTGCTGTGTAATTGGGAGCGAAGCCAAGTACATCATGTCTGCTCATACCCCTGTCCAATTCCCTGTGATGACAGACCTAAGTGTGTGTGTACCGAACCCTGCACATCTAGTATCTTTGTAGTGCGTGCGTGCGTGCGTGCGTGCGTGCGTGCGTGCGTGTGTGTATGCTGGCACGCAGGCACAGTCAACACGTCCAATACATCTTAATTCGCCGTAACCCAACGTACTTTCCTGGATCCGGGCAACACTTCTGGAATAAATCAAACAAAGTCTCTCTTATATCTGTAATATCTGTATTGTGTTTTATAAACTCAGCAGAACATATTTCAACCTTCCATCGGAAGTACACTTCCTGTTTACGGACTGATTTCAGAATGAACTCTTTCCAGAAACCACTAAAACCAAGCTCAAGACTGAAGCAGATGTATGTAAGTGCAGCAGAGGCTGCGGGAGTCAGAGGGTTTTTTTGAGTCCAGTAGGATGATCCCATCTGTCCCACGGAGGAGGCTAACATCTCCCAGCTGCCCGTACTGGATGGATGAATAAGAGCTGGAAACCAGAACAGTTAACCACTCATCCCATTCAAATTTTGACGCAGCTTGTAGGAAGCGTGCACTCGACCCGCCAGGGCCTCGAGAACAGGATGGAGGCACCCACAATGCACTGGGAGGGTAGTGGGGGTCGTTGGGACCTCTGGGTGCTGACAGGGGCTACCGTTCCACTCGGACGCAGTCCACCTGTTGTGTGTGTGTGTGTGAGGCGGGTGGTAGGCATCGGGATATGAATCCAAAAGCTAGTTTTCCAGAGTGATTTCTGTTTCTGAAGCACAGTCGACTCATAAGCCCTGAGTGAAACGAGTTTGTGCTGTCTTGTGAAAAACTAGCATAAGGTTACAATGTGCCCATGACACGTATTTTGATCAATACAGGACAACAAAAATATCCAAAAGATAAGTAGGCTGATTTTCAAAACTATAATCATGAATAAATATAATACTCAAATGATATATTTAACGTAATTTACGTATTTATTTATTAATCCAAACCACGATCTTCTCCTAAACCTAACCCAAGTATTTTTGTTGCCTAAACACTGAAAGGTCTTGCATAGGCGCACTGATTGCTAGTGTTGGTGGACATTTGATGTAAAAAGCAGGAGAAATAGCTTTTCATAAGATATTATACAAACAATTATATGATTGTTATGATTGTTAGTTATTTGAGCACCAAATGTAGATTAATGAAAGTAGTCCCCAACAAATGTGCTGTTTCCCCTTGTTTTAAACAAAACTTCTGGATTCGCAAACAAAACTTCTGGATTCGCAAACAAAACTTCTGGATTCGCAACAAAACTTCTGGAATCTTAATTATATGATTGCACTATTGCACTGGTTGACATGTTTATACATTACCATGAACACACATTCTGTTGTATATTTTGAGTCAATCCCACATAAACTGTCTGTATATGGGATTTGCCGCCCCAAATACTCACTAGACTAGAGCACCAAATGTGGATTAATCCGCCACCGAAAGTAGTCCTGAAAAAATGTGCTCTTTCGGCTTTGTTTTAATAACTTTGTTAAAAACTACAGTGACCAGCTGTCTTGGAAATTGCTGAGCAATTTTTTTTAAACTGTATTCATGTTTTTCGTTGTTTAGTTTTCTTTAGTGGGAACCAATGACAGCGTTCCACTTTGGGCAAATGGTGACAACGCAATCAAAAACATACATTAGAGAGAACATTTTATCCTCCATGCGATTAAAAAAACAAAAAAGAAGTTGGCTTTCAGTTCATCCTGCGTAAAGGTTATTGTAATCATCATGGTGGAATTGGCACACAGTCACATCAGACTGATGGCCGCATGATAGATTGTGTTTGGTCTAAAAATTAACGTTTCACATCGACTCCAGCGATGGACTGCAGTATCACAGCTCTGTTGTTGTGTCTATGATTTCAGCTCTAATGACACATGTTGCTCTAATTTCTTACCATCGGAGCCGACTGTGAAGGGTTGACAGATTGATAGCCGATAATGATATTTTACGATTCAAACTGCCAATTTGGGAATATTTAACCATTTCTAATACATTTACTCACTTTGAATCTCCACTGTGACCCATCCAACTTTTTATTAAAATTTTGGAGCCGTAGAATCACACTATGCGCATCAATAAAACAGGTGTATTTTCTTCCGATTTTTTCCATCTAATGTCTAATAATGCCAGAAACTTTCATCCAATTTTTTTAAGGTGGATGAAAGTATTTGTATTCCAAGGCCGGTATCCATCCGTCTGAATCAGTGAAGTCTGTTTGAGATATGCTGCTCCGTACAAAAGATGAAACATGTAGCTAAAGCATTACACACCTCGGATTACCTTTGTACAATTACAAAATACTCTCAGATACTCAAAAGTATACAATACACAAATGTGTTTATACGTTGCATGCAGGGAAACAAAAGAAAATGATTAAGATTTCCAGAGACTGAAGGACTGAGAAGTCTCAATGTTCTAGTTTTCCTTTGACACAAAATTAAGCTAATTACAATTATCATGTTTGTGCTCAGGTTGCTGTCATTGCAACCAAATGTCCACAATAGAGCATAGAGATATAGAAACAAAACTTCTGGAATTGCAAACAAAACTAGTAGATTCGCAAACAAAACTTCTGGAATCGCAAACAAAACTTCTAGATTCGCAAATAAAACTTCTGTAATTGCAAACAAAAGTTCTGAATTCACAAACAAAAATTTTGGATTTGCAAACAAAACTTCTGGTTTCGCAAACAAAACTTCTGCATTCGCAAACAAAACATCTGGATTCGCAGAAAACACTTCTGGATTTGCAAACTAAATTTCTGGATTTGCAAGCAAAACTTTTGGATTCACAAATAAAACTTGGATTCACAAATAAAACTGCATTAGCATTATTACACAATTATTTCACTTGCATTAAAAGATGTTTTAATTGCAGTGTGGAAAATCTACTTTCATACCAATTCTGTTTGATTGCATAATAGAGACAAAAGAAATTCTAGAAAGTCCTTTTAGGAATTAGGAATAATGGTCTGTCTTTTTTATAAACCTTTTTCACACAAAGTTCTCTCTGCGTGGGGACACACCAGAGAAGAACCATGGCTGCCCTTCAAGGCCCGCATTTAGTATTCAGTTTGATGAAAGCCAACATGGAACTTCCTCAGTGGAAATTCACACAGCAACCATCTATAGTCCCACTTGAGCGAGATCACAGTGAAAACACATCGCTTCATTAAAAGGTTCCATCTTCCACTCTCAAAGCTCAAGCCAAAGATCAAGCATTCTCAGTTTCCTTCCCATTCCTCCCATCAGCCTCTCAATCTGTTCTCCTCAAGAGGTCAACGCCGCTGAATCTGACTGACTGAAGGCCTTATATGGGAAAAGTATAGCAAGTTGTGGGTCAGAGGGTCTGTTACTGTAAGTCCTAGTTACACGCAACAACATTGTTTTTTGTGAACTGGTCAATTATGAGATTTTGGACTATTTTACTTCCATAACATTTCTTCTTTCAGACTAGTGGAAAAACAACATCCAAAACACATTCAGGTGTTTATTTTACTACTTTGTCTTTAGATTTATCTTAAATTTACCTAAATTTACCATCAGGTAATAATGCCTCATTTGTCTTAATGTAACTAATCAGCTGGGGAAGTTTCATGGTGATATATATTAGTTGCTGTTTTTTTACCTTATTCAAATGTAGTGTCTTTAAAAAGTACGTAACTTTTTTTCAGACTCTGAGCCAGAAATCTCCTCTTCAGTAGCATTACATACACGAAACTTTCCAGTTTCAATTCTATCTATGTTGACAGTATTTTCTGATTTATGGAGTGAAACAAATATACATTATATATAAAATTTCCTCTCTAAAAATTTACTCTAATGTGACAACAAAAAGAAACTAGAATTTAGAACGAGGCTTTATCCAATGTTCAGATTTATTTACTGGAAATGTATGCAAATTAGCACATATTTAATAGGATAACATCTAATTTCCATGTTTCAACATATCTAAAACCATATCTCAAGATCATGTCGCTTATTTTAACATTGCTGTAACTGACCTGTTGTAATTATGCTGAGAGACTCGTGTCTTTTATTCAAGTCATTTATGTCTTCTTTTTTTGCAAATTTAATACTTGAACAAATCTAGATTTGTTTGTCACGTCTTTTTTAGCATTGGGTGGTAAAATTATAGACAGTAATGTTAGTGTCTTAAAAAATATCTGATAAGTTACTTTTAAGAAATATGTGAGCAATTAATACTACTTCATGTTTTCGATCTTTTGGTAGTAGTATTTTTACTGTGTGACTGTCAGTGACAAAATGGATTGTCAAATGTGAATCTTTTATTTTCCTAGTTCCTGATTTGACATCTATATAGTTTTATAGAAAGGACTAAAGTTGGTTGATCTACTTAGAGAGCATTTCATATTTAGGTGTAGATGGGAGCTGCTTTACATTTAAATAAAGCTGTAATAATATGTTCAATTTAAACATTTAAAAAGCAGGTTTTAGCCCAGGTTTTAAAGCACTTTCCCCATGAGAGCTTCTCTGGTTCCAGATGCATTGGGGAGGTTTGTCTGCTCTTGCTTTCTCTTTGACCCACTCTTTCTCTTTCACTCTCTCTGTCTCTTCATTCGCTGACTGGCTTCCATCAATCACCCAAAAATGGGATTTTCTGGAAGTCCCTGACATTCGGATGATAAGTGCTCTGATAGGGAGCTGTCAATCATGCAGCAGGAAGGAAAACAGCAGCCCTTTGCCTGCAAGAAGAAGGAGACTGTCACACTGCCAGTGTTTTCCACATGAGACAGTGGACATGTTGGGTTAAAATATAAAGTGGAAAAGAGAAGGGGGAGAGAGAGAGAGAGAGAGAGCGAGCACACCAAGCAGACTATACATGGCAGCCTTTTGAAGTGCCCAAACACCCAGAGACAAGTTGGTACTCCTGTGCTGGAATATTTGTAAATGAAGCCAGGACAGCCCTGACCATTTCAATGGTCAAAACCAACATTTGACTTATTTTTAGCTGCCATGGCAGGGCTAAACTTATAAATAATATACATGGCATAGCAGCATACATATAGTTTCAATATGTATGGATCTGGTGGTACGGAGATCTAACATTCCAACGTATCCTCAACGGTTCATATGATATCTTACGAAAAGGTTACTTCTCATAGTTTTCCCAGAAAAGTCCAGCAACACATGTCAATTTCCTCTCTTTACGTGCATACAGACTTTTCCAAATTAATTTCCGTCTTCACAGTAAACAACTTGGTTAGGTTCAGGCAACAAAACTACATGGTTAGGTTTACAAAACGATCGATGTTTGGGTTAAAATAACTCTGAAAGTGACGTTACTTTAGTACGGAAGTGACGTGACAGATGAATCACATTGACTTCTGGTTTCACATTGGGCACGAACAGCAGTCTGGTGAAGTACCGGTTTTTGTTTGACCCACCATGCCTGAAATACAACGTATTAATTGTTGTAGGTATAGCTACGAACGCTGTATGAGAACAGGCTGGATTTTCACAACTGCATGAATGTATATGTGGTTCTAGTGCAGACCGAAATGATACTTCAAATACATTTTAAAGCCAAAGGCTCTCTAAGCTTGAAAACACTAAATCTGTTTTTATTCTATCTAATATTGCTATGTCTCGTCTTTGCCTTGGGCTTGTTTGATTGACTTTAGGCTGTATTCTGTCAGTGTTAGCAGCATTGTAGTTAGCTTAGCATGTTAATTACTTTAGCTAATTACGAAAAGTTCCTCCTCATTTTTCTTGCGTTTTTCTACGAAAGGCTAGCAACATTACGTTTACGTTTAGGGAAACATTGTCTTTTAGGTTTTAATAACTAAAGAAGTGGTGGTACTGAAGTACGAAAGTTACGTGACAAATAAATCAACGTTGACTTCTCATTTCACACAGGAAACAAACAGCGGTCTCCTGGCTGAAAGATGGCTGTTTCTTGGACCCATCCACCTGTCTGGGCTTTGTGGTCTTTATACTTCCTTGTCAAGATTACGTGGATAACATACGATATCATTTTGTTTGATATCTACCAATTTTGGCCCAGTCTCATTCCCATTGTGTCAAATACCAACGTTTTGTCACAGCCCTTGGCGTCTCATACCAACGCACCAAAGCACCCTTTAGTGTCTGTATGAGGCTTTCAACTAACTCCAATGTAAACCCATCCACCTCATCATTAGACGGTCGGAACAACTGACGTAGCTTAAAGAGCCAAAAAGTCTGCTACGGAGGAGGTCGGGGTGGAGGGTTGGGTCAAAGAAACATGGGCTTTGAGTCAGGAGACTGCTGGTCATGTCCAATGTGAAACCAAAAGTCTAGGTTGTGATGTAAAAAGAGTAATTGCTTTCCATAACGAACATCCCAAACCACAATCTTTTCCTAAGCCTAACCAAGCACTTTTGTTGCATAAACCTAACCAAGTAAACCCCAAAACAAAGTAAACCTACGTTGGGGGTATATTGTGAAAAGACACAAGGCATGTTAAGAACTATAACTGTCCCTGACCGTAACTGTCTCCGTAACTCAAACTGTTATTTCAGACCTGACGGAGAGAGACTTTATTAACTTCTGTCAGTCTCAAGTCTTCATCTATGCAGACGATCTCTGTGTAACAGCCCAAGAGAACTCGTTCGAAGAAGTAGAATTAAACCTCACCACAGCTCTAGAGGAACTACTACTCTATTACGAGCGCAACCACCTACATGCCAACCCTGCAAAGACCCAAGTCTGCTCCTTCCATCTCAGGAACCGTGAAGCCAACCGGCCACTTAACATCAAATGGTCTGGAACACCGCTTGAGCACTGTACCCACCCTGTCTACCGTGGAGTAACCCTGGACCGTACTCTCTCCTTTAAGGAGCACATCAACAACACAAAATCCAAAGTCGGTTCCCGAAACAACATCCAACGGAAACTGACCAACTCCAAATGGGGAGCCACAGCACACACATTAAGATCTACTGCTCTGGCCCTGTGCTATTCCTCTGCGGAATATGCATGTCCAGTTTGGGAGAGGTCAACCCATGCCAAGAAACTTGACCCAGCACTAAACAACACCTGCCGCCTGATCACTGGCTACTTGAAACCCACGAACACAAGCAACCTTCACCTCCTCGCTGGCATTGCCCCTGCTGATATTAGACGGGAAGTTGCCAGCCGAGTCGAGAAAACAAAATCTACTAGCGATGAACGCCATCTCCTCCATGGATGTCACCCTCCGGCCCAACGGCTAAAATCAAGAAGAAGCTTTCTCAGCCATGTCCAGCCCCTAATAAAGTCTCAGGAAGAAACCAGACTCCAACTCTGGAGGGAAAAGCTTGAGAATGACCCTCCAACTGTCATGGAAATATCGCCCACTGAAAACCTTCCCCCTGTCCCAGAAGCACCATGGGCTCAATGGAAAACACTAAACCGCCTCAGAACAAGAACGGGACGATTAAAAGCTGCTCTGGTCAGATGGGGCTACAAGGCTGGCTCAACCACATGTGAATGTGGAGAAGCAGACCATACTATGGAGCATTGCCTTGTCTGTCCTCTACTACCCAACCCATGCAACTCAAAAGACCTTGCAGTGTTCAATGAAAATGCAAAGGACTGTGTAAAGAAATGGGAAACTGTCATATAACCATCACGCTTCAGTGAAACGAAAAGAAGAAGTCTCAAATACAGCACCTCCAGGTTCCCTTTCTATTCAACCAGGAAAGGTACACATCAGTTTGGATCATCACCTTTTGGTCTCCAAAAAATGTCAGTTTGGTTGTACTTAGCTCCACCCTCTCCTGTCGAAAAGCAAGATTGTTATGTCCAAAAACCAAGATGGTGACAACCAAAAAACAAATGGTGACAGCCAAACACCATGGTGGCGAAGGCCAAAAACCTATATGGCAGTGGCCAAAAAACAATATGGCAGTGGCCAGAAACCAAGATGGTGACAGCAAAAAGCCAAGATGGTGACGGCCAAAAACCAAAATGGAGATGGTCAAAATCCATGAAGGAGAAGGCCAAAATACAAGATGGTGACGGCCAAAATGCTGACCTGACCAAATGCTGACCTGACCTGACCAAATGGTGACATCATAGTACCTACATCCACTTCATATATGCATTTATCAGACTGGTTCTTACTTAAAATCTCAGTGTTTCAACCAGCTTATGTTCTGCTCTTGTACACCAGTCAGTCCTTTTGTCAGTCAGTCTGTGAGTTGATGTGGTGTTCTTTTTGTGATACCTAAAATATGGAGTTATGACTTTTTAACACGTCATGCTTAACCATTTCAGTTTACTGTTGTAGTTTTTAATGGGATGAGTAAATAGCTATTCATTTACACATCAACATATTTGTGCCAAAGTTTCCCATATACGTACTGTGAAATTCCAGATATTTTAAAATTAATTTGATGCACAAATGATTCCAATATCCTAACTTTGTATTTATAGTTTTATCCTTCACTCTATTCAGGTATGATAACAGTTTATGCAGTAACTACGAATCTTTGCATGCCGTTAAGAAACTATCTAAATTAGCAGTGGACAAGTGCACAGTCCATTTTGAATACATTTTATTCATTAGACTACTCCACCTCGTCGCCAGACTCTAATTTAGCCAGAGGTTAGGGAAAGCTCATCTTGCATAGAGAGGAAAGCTGATGGAGCCGGCCGGCGCCAGTGAGTTTCAGGTCAAGGGTCTCAGGTAGACCCCACACTGCTCCACACACACACACACACACACACACACACACACTCATACACACACACACTCATTCCTTCAGAAAGGGAAAAAAGAGACAAAATATGTTGCATATGAGCAGATCGGCTTCGGGTGAGATCTGCGCTCTCCGAATACCCCTTCAGTTCAAAATGAATCACATGTGATTCTTAAAAAGTTCTCAAAGCATGAATGGCATTGTCTTTTAATTTCAGCCTTCAGTCGTTCTGTATATTCTAAACAGGTTAACGTGTTAGAGGGTTGTCTATCAACCCCCCACTCTTTCAATCAGCACACAAACAAATATCTCAGGGCTGCTTTACATTTTTTTTTAAATGCCTCTGCCACTTCGATGCATTTCTATATAAATGATTGCTGAATACGGTTCATAATTTTGATAACGTTTGCCATTAAGGTTAGATTGTTGGATTATAAGTGTTGTGATATACCAGTGATGATAATCCTGATATTTAAAATAATATACTGCTCATGTTCATACACATATGATAATATTGTGTAATTAATCCAGTCTCAAATCATTTTATACATACAGTTTTAGCTCTAGACTCTCTCTCCACCTCCCTACACTTAAATTTTGAATTTTTTTTTTCACATTTTCTATAGATATTGCAACAATATAGTTACTGTATTGATAAACTCTGATATCGTGACTGTATGATATTGGCATGATTCCATATTCATCATCTACACTCACCTGGCAGTTTATTGCATATACAACGAGCTGAAACTAACACAGTCGAGTATGACTGAAAGCAAAGTTTGTCTTTGAGACATGAGACTGCAGTTTTTCTTCCCTAACCCTTTGCCTGAGTCAACCCTCTCATAGCAGTGACAGATCAGAAAATGCTTGTATCATTAATTTGTGTAATTGATTAATTAATAATCAGTTGAGTATTCACTGACAAAGGGTGTGATCCAAGTTCAGATCCCGTTAATGAGTTGTTGTGGATAGCAGGGACAAATTACCTTCTTTGGTCTTTTAGTTTGGAGGAGTTGTTTGTGAAAGATCTGATGTTCCGTTTTAGTTGAAAGTGTTTTAAAGTGATGATCTTTATGCTACGTTTGGAGGCCGCAACTGTAATACTGATACGTCTTTAATATTAATATAATATAGTGATAAAGTGAAAAGCTCATTCATAGTGCAGCTAAAGAATAGATTTCAAGCATTATCTGACCAAAGTGATATGCAACAGGATACAGACACAGATACAGATGAGATTAACACCAAATGGGAACAAGCAAAGCAAGCATATCTAGAAACCAGTAAAAAATGTCTGGACATCAAACAGAAGGATAGAAAGGAGTGGATAAGCGATGATACATGGCAAGCCATTGATATACGCAAGGGAGCAAAGAAGAAAGTCACGGAAGCAAAATCAGATAGGCTAAAAGAAAGATATAAAACTCAATATCGAGATGCAAACAAGGCTGTGAAGGGGAAGACGCGAGCTGACAAACGGGAATATATGGATGACCTTGCAAAACAAGCAGAAGAAGCAGCCAAAAAAGGTGAGCAAGGAAAGGTCTACAAGCTAACCAAGATTATTAGCGGCAAATACAGGGGGACATCTGATATACCAATAGAAGATAAACAGGGAAAGCTTCTTACAATGGAAGCAGGCCAAGAAGCTAGATGGGCGGAGCATTTTAGCGAGGTGGTGAACAGGCCTCCACCAACAACACAGGCCAACATCCAAGATGCAGAAGCAGATTTGGATATCAGCATTGAATCACCAACCAAAGATGAAATTATAATCGCGATTAAATCCTTAAGAAACAGGAAGACCCCAGGTCCAGATAACCTCAATGCAGAGCTCTTCAAAGCAGACCCGAATATTGCGGCATTATGGGATCCCTGAAGATATAGTTCATGTGATCCAAAGTTTTTATACCAACTTCACATGCAGGGTTGGAAACATTCTCTTGGAGAAATTCCAAGTAAAAACAGCTGTGAGACAAGGATGTGTGATGTCAGCTTTGCTCTTCAATATTACTATTGACTGGGTAATGAGACAAACAACTGAAGACCAAAATAGAGGCATTCGATAGACACTATTTTCATCACTTGAAGATCTCTAGACTATGCAGATGATCTCTCTCTTCTTTCACATACTCATTGACACAAAGAAAACAGAAGTGATGACTCTGAACATTCCCAATCCTTCACCAATTCAGGTTAACGGAGAAGATCTCCCTAAAACTGACGAGTTCACATATTTGGGCAGCACTGTCAGACACAATGGGGGCACAGATAAAGACATCAAGAATCGTCTTAATAAGGCAAGGGACGCTTTTAAAGTACTGAATAACATATGGAGGTCACAGCAGTACACCATCAAGACCAAACTTAAATTGTATCAGAGCTGTGTTTTATCCACCCTATTGTACGGTTCTGAATGCTGGAGAATGACGCAAGAAGACCTCACCAGACCTTCCACACCAAGAGTTTAAGACGAATACTGCACATTTTCTGGCCAAACACCATTTCAAATAAAGAACTGTATGACAAATGCCAACAAAAATGAATGGAGACCATCCTAATGAGAAGAAGATGGGGATGGATAGGACATGTGTTGAGAAAAGATCCTGCTGACAAGAACAGAACTATTACAAGAACAGCCTTACATTGGACACCAGAAGGGAAAAGAAAGAGGCCGACCAAGAAACACATGGAGAAGAACTGTGGAGAAGGAGATGCAGAGCCTAAATCACTCATGGGGCACAATCTAGTGACTCGCCCAGGACAGACAGGAGTGGAAGACTTTTGTTGCTGGCCTACATGACAAGAGACATAAAGGGAAATGATGATGATAGTAAGGGCAGTTGAAATATTGCTTCTTAGTAAAACACAATAAAGTTTAACAGCAGCACAGCTACAGCCACCGATGACCATAATGTTTAGTCAACACCTTTGTAGGGCAACACAAACTGAACAGATGGATTTATTGCAGGACTGGCAGCTTTAGGTCACTCTAATAAACTAACAATGTTTGTTGTCCACAGCAATAAGATAAAATACACCAGTCTGACAAGCAATGCAAAGCACATTTCGAAAGTAAAAGATTTGAGATGTATACAAAAAACCTAGTCTGTATGGAAGTAGCAGTTGTGAAGCTGCAGTGGGAGGGTCCAGCCATCTCCATCTTGGCAGTGACGACTCAGCCTAACTCTAAGAAGGGGTAAAGAGATGGTTCTTCGGTGGAGCTGAGGCGGGCTGATCCAGTGACCTCGGACGACACCCACCTGTCACTCGAAGCGGCCAATAATATAATTTAAACGGGTGGGTTGTATAAAAGTTGTCCCACCTTACAGTTGCCATGAACGGGGCTGTAATTCTGCTGTAAAGTATTGTATTTTAACATACGGAGATTGACTCGCTTTGAGAGCCAGCCTCAAGTGGCCATTTTGACGAACTACCATTTTCTTTGGCCCTTATGCATTGTCTTGATTTCTCAGCACCAGAAATTGTCGCTTGACAAAATAACTAGTGCTGGGCAAGTTAACGAGTTAATTTCGCGTTAACGCATTCATTCATTAATGCCGACAATTATTTTATCGCGCGTTAACGCATTTCTTTAATTTATTATAAATAAAATAAAATATATATATTTTTTTGCTTGTTTTTAATTGAAAGACAAGAGGCAATACATATATATAACAAGAGGATGGCAAGAAAAGTGGGATAAAAGCCAGCAAACATCCTATAGTGTGTGTGAACGTGTGTGTGAACGTGTGTGTGTATGTCCTTGAGCCTTTTGAGATGGGAAAAAAAAAGAATAATAATTAAAAAACAACAACAACAAAAAAACAGGTACGTATTTTTAATTTATTATTATTGTAACAGACTGTCTAATGTTTATCGTTTTGTATTGGAGATGATATGTCCCTTCAGGGTTGCCGTAGAGAAAAGGCGACTTCCGCTTCTGGTCGAGGGGGGTAGAAATAAAGAGAGAAGCTGCACCAACTGTTGCTCTCCCTGGAGCAGTGGCGGCTGGTGGAAAATTTTCCAGGGAGGGCCATCCTATCAATTTCAGCAAACATCCCAGTATGATTTCATGCAAAAAAAATGTAGCATCAAACACGCATTATTACTTGGCAGTTAAATATTTAACATTTATTCCAACATGAAAAAAGCAGTAAATAACACTTATATAATATAATACAATATAATATAACATGTTTATTTATTGAGATGTCCTATGGACCTTGTTATAGGAGGTAAAGATCAGGAGAAGTAAACATGAAGTGTAATTATGAATACTGATGTTAAATTAAGCTATGATGAGTTTTCACTGTTAATTTAGGGGGGGAAAAGTGGCCCAGGAGTTACTGTCAGACCGGCCCACTCAATACACGGCGCGCTGCCCACTCAACACACGGCATGTATTTCGCCGGTCTACGGCGGCCATTCGCACCTCCGCCGGCCCCGCCACCGACAGACGCCCGGCACGACCGCACGGTGCAGACCGCGGTTATGGAGAAAAGTTTTTAAAAGCACCGTAGTGTCCAGCAGTGCTGTGGCGTCCTCAGTTTATACTGTTGATACAGTTTTCACTGATTATTGACTTTCGGTATTTGAGTAAATTGAACGTGTTCTGTGAAGCATATAATATAGTCCCGTCGGCCTACCGGGGATTCCCCCGGTATCCCCGATGGCCAGTCCGCCCCTGCCTGTGGATACGTATGGTATGTCGAAGTAATCAGCGTACTTTTAGGAAGAAAGGAAGTTGATTGACTGACTTGTACGAAGTAGTGAAGCTTCGCATGTAGTCTGCTGTCTGATTGTGAGGTCAGGCTGATCTGATATCAGCTCTTTGGCTGCAGAATCGCCGCCAAAGTTCTCCTCTCAAACGGGTCTTGGAGGAGGAGTGGTCGCGCTGGCGCGGGCTCCTGTAGAGACTTCTCCTGACGAGAACGCGCAGCTCCGGGACTTGATCGTTCTTGCCCACAGCTGAATCTATTTGAGGGCGCTGATTGGCTAAATTGTGTGTCACTCATTTATATCTTGAATCAGCAATTGGCTAAACGGCTTCATAGACCCGTCTTTTTTGGGCTAAAACGATCAAGCCCCCCTCGCTGCGCGTTCTCAGACGTGTCGTGCAGACAGGCAGAGAGCACGAGCGGACGAGCACACAGGGGGAGAGGACGAGCAGGAAAAGCATATATTTTGCGCAGATATCATATTGTACACACATTACTGGGTACATTCCATAGTTAAAAAACACAAATATTGACAATTTGTATAATTTATGATTATTATAATTTTTTTATTTATTTATTTTTTTTTTTTTTTTTTTCGTGTGGCTCATGGTGGGGCCATGCCCCATTGCCCTCTCTTGACCAGCCGCCACTGCCCTGGAGACTACTGGACATCGCTGGTAAAGTCAGCAGACACTCAGATCTCTGTGGTCAACTCAGCAGACACTTACACTTTAGTGAACCTATATGCTGAAATTCACGGTAAACGCATTTAAACGGCACAGATCGGGAGCGAGCGAAGGACTTTGAAAGTTTGCGGAAAGATTAACGTGAGACAACATCCGGTTTCTTCAGACGAACATCCGGTTTTCAGAATAAGATGCCAACAAAGTATGAATTATATTCACATTAAGTATAAAACATGCTGCCTGCATTCGTGAACCAAATGTCATGCCCTTTTGTTCATATAGCAGTAGTTTTAAAATAAAAGTGCGCAATACACTACTTTTGAATTCATTATTGAACTTTTCCATAACAATGCAATTAATCGCGATTAATCGCGATTAAATATTTTAATCGTTGCCCAGCACTAAAAATAACAAAACAAAAATCCACTGGACTGGAACTACATGTGGTTTTTTCTGTAATTATTTTTTCAAATGTTGAACCTCTGGAAGAACCTGTATGACGTGTGAGCATATAGTGATAGCCATTAGCCTGTTGTAGAGAAAGATGTGGTGACTTTTACTTCAAGGTGACCAACATATATGAAACCATATAAGATTTTGTCAAGGATCGTGATACAAAATTACAAAAAAATACAATCAATTTGAGGGTGTTGAATTTCAATTTCTCTGAGTAACCATGAATATCCTTAGATGACTGACTTGAAAAAAGTGGGTAGAGAAGTGAAAAACAGCCTTTATAAAAAATCAGGAATTATCAAGTAAGAAAACAGACTCCTTTATTTATGCTGGAGGACCTTATGATTTATGAGGACCTTATTTAGGTTTTTTTAAATAAATAAAAAGATCTGTGATGCAATAAATAATATTTGTTTCTTAACGAAATGTAAGATATACGGGATTATCACTGCATGTTAGAATTGAACTATTTTTATTTTTATCGGGATAATATCGTGAATCGCTATTATTTTTGACCAGAACGATCATACTGTCCCATACTGACTTGTTAAGCTGCCATCAGACGAATATACAACAATATGGGCTCCACAGTTTAGGCTGAGCCTCTGATGGACCGTGGCAGCCTCGACCATGGGGTCATTCGGCCTGTGGAGGGTGTGTGTTGCTTGGAGGGAGGAGAGATCAATACGTGTCTCCTTTTGAAGCAAGAGATCTTTTTCTTTTTTCTTTTTTTTCTCCTGCAAACCCCATAAGGATACTGGAGCCATGATAGAAATGGTCGCTCGATAATTGAGTTTGAAAAGATGTCACACACCAGTGGTACTGCCATGCCTGACACTAAACCTTCACGTGGAAATCTGAATACTTGCATAATATTAATTCATATAAACAATTTAGCAAGTAACAACAAAAGTATATATTTTGTTTTACCACTGCAGATACGTCCAGTTTCAACGAAATATATTGAATATTCAGAACATCACACTCCACTAATAATTTCATTTATATTAATTTATTGTTCTTTTTTTTCAAGACAAACCTCTGGCTGTATTCTATTGCCATCTGATTATAAATAACACAGCATACGTCCCAAATAAAATATATATATACGCACTGCATTAGTCTACTATTGCATTTCAGCTCGTTAATGTAGCCGCCGTTTTCCAGTCCCTAATGTTCATTATTGGTCCACGTCCAAACGGGCATGACGTGGTTTAACGTGCGGATAGGCTATACCGGCGTGCATTAACATTTGATGCCGGTCAATTGGCCAATGAGAACGGCTCGAGGCGTATCAAATATTAATACTGTAATGCCCTTGCGTTAAGTAATTGTGTCCCAGTGGCTTTTAGAGGGAAGGGGAGAAAAATAAATGGGCCACATGGTTACATTTTTTCATTTAATTGTTGTGGAGTTGGTGGAACCGGCGGAATAATCATTAATAAAGCGCTGTTACGAAACAAAATCCCGCTCGTTATTTATGATCTACGATTAAACAGAGTTGCAGCCATTTGTTATTGCGGAATGAACACCCCTCTAATTTAAACCCGCTGTAGCCAGTGATCGTCTCGGATTCATTAATAGTTGTAATGAGTGCAGCCGAATATTAATGACAAATCTTTTTTTTTATTATTGAAATCCCACTTTAACTTAGGGATTTTGGCTACTTTTAGTCCTGGTAAAAGGAAATAGTATATGTAGCAGCAGCAGCAGCTCCCACAGAAACAAATGAGAACGAATCCGCGTTTGCAGCCATGTCATCACTCTGAACATGAATTAATAATGACGCCGGCTCCATAACAATAAATGAGTCGCCCGCATTACACATCAATCATCTTTCAGTGATTTATACCCTGTACAATTTGAACCCATTTGGGTCAATTTATTAGGTTGCGCGAAATTCTGCAGAATGAATCGAAAAACAGAAACATTTTAGAAATTGACTTGAAATTATAAACTATAGAGTGTTTTACTAAAGTAGACGGTCTTTATTTGCTTCAACTGAATTATGTTAATGATGTTCTGTGGGACGTTTGGAGGCTTTCCAATGAGCTAAATTAACGTACTGAAGACAACGGGCCCTTCAGCTCTGTGTACCCTCCTGCCTTATCAGAGCGATATCTTATTTCATTTTTATTTGTTTATTAATTCCGATTTTTATTTCATCTTTACTTTTTTATCTTTATTTTATTTTATTTCCTTTTATTTTCTATTTATTAATTATTATTATCGTAGGGAATCATGAATGGAAGCACTGTGCAGCTTGTTGCTGCAATCATTAGGAGCACGGTTATGAAATACAAAATAAAAACATAAGTGTGAAGCATGCTTGTCCATTGTGTTGTTGATCTTGTCCAGCTGTTAAACACTGTTTTATGAAGTGTGCCTTAAAGCCTCCGTAGAGCTCACACAGTCTTTAGCCAATCGAGTTTCCGGCCCTAAAATTGGGTCTTAATCTCGCGCTGTCTATTTGGCACTGTGATTGATGTCCTCGCGCGGTAGAAGAAGGGGGGGGGCAGGGGGAAAACGGTCCAGCCTCGGTTCTCGTGCCTTCACACACACAGACGGACGCACACACTTGCGCCCACACTCACTAGCCTACAGATAGCGACCGGAGCTCGAGCGGAAGGAGCCCAGTATACGTAAAAGAGTCCAGGGGAGCGGCGCGTGGAGCGAACTCTGTTCCTCGCGCCGGAGCTGGAGGGGCTCGCGGAAGGCCATGGACCAGATAGGGATACTGGGGGCGCATCTGCAGCAGCACACACACGTAGAGCCTATCAGCTTCGGCATTGACCAGATCCTCAGCAACGTGGAGCAGAGCTGCATGCTGGGCGCGAGGATGCACGAGCCGGACTACGGACATGGGGCCTACAACTGCGGCGCAAGCAACGGCGTGAACAGCGGCGGAAGCGGCGGTGGCGGTGGCTACACATACGGCAACGCCGGATACAATGGCACCGGCAGCTCGTGCGGGATGGCCTCCCTCGGGGGCGCTTATCACATGAACATAGGCGTGAATGCAAACGGGACTAACGTTAGCTCCGCCGGGGTCATCCGGGTCCCCGCGCACCGGCCTCTAAGCTGCGGAAACTCCTCTGGGCTGCCGGTGAGCGGGAACATCAACAACCTGAACACGCTCACGTTCCCCTGGATGGAGAGCAACCGGCGTTACACCAAAGACCGGTTCACAGGTAGCCATATAATATAATACATAGGCCTACACATAACATAGTGTAATATGTCAGTCCATTAAGTCAGTCCAATAAATAAAAAAATACAATACGATATAAAAAAAAGAATCGAATTAAAAAAATATACCAACTGTATAATGTTATGGGATTATTTAAAATACAAAACAATATGTTTAGATAATACAACTGCTGCTGCAGCCTTTTGTTGTAAATCTTCTTTCGCAAAGCCGATATTACTAATGACCTATTATAATTAAATTATAGCCCATAATCAATGATGTGTGTCCATTTGCTTGCGTGTTCGTGAATCAGTGATTCATTACTCAATATGAATTACTCAGTCATTCATTTGAGGTCGATGAAGACTCACACATGTTCTACATCAATTGGAAATCTAAGGGAGCCCGTGTCACGTTGCATAATTGTTTGGTTTTTCTTAACTTAAAAATAAGTTGGAAAAAAACGGGAAAAGGTTATTTCCTAAGTTGTTGTTTTTTCCATAGTTAACTTGTATTGTTTATTGCTGCTTTATGTATTGCTTTTCAGTACAAAAAAGAAACAACCGTTATTTTAAGAAACTCATCATAAACCAAACTGCTATTATGTTTATAATTTTACTGAAATCGGTTATGTTAAAGTCATTAAAATGTATGACAATAAATAAGAGTTTGATATGATTTAATGAGTGAGGGAACACTTGTTCCTTGTCTATAAGCAGTACTACAGTATCACTGTAAGTAGACTGAACTCTATCTTGAATATTAGTATTATTACTAATTTAATGTATAGACTGCCAGTATTCTTTAAGGGTGTTATTTGACATGTGGTATTTCGTGTGTGTAAATAATGTTCTGGAGACAGTGTGCTGTGAAATCTGTCTCTTTATTACTTTGAAAGCCATTATATCAAAGGTTAAACTGATACAGTGTCAAATGCCCTTTCTGACTTGACTGGCTTGTGTTGACGTAGTAATAATCAAAGTAATACATTATTACGATCAATTATTTCATTAAAAATTAGCCTGTATGGAGAAAACAGGTGCTCCACTTTGATCAGACCATGTGCCGTGGGTTAAATATACATATATAAACACAAGTTCTGTAGAAGTTTTTCGGTTAAGGATTTAATAAAGAATGTTATAATATAAGAAATAAGCCTAAATAATAGAATACAATGAAAAAAACACACAAAGGTTTTATGGTCATTCAAAAAATGTATATAATGACTACATTGAATTTGAAAACAGAAACCGTTGCTAATTAAATTCCAGGACATATAGGCTGTGCCGTAAACACTATTTAACACGAGGTCTGTCAGCGCTCTCTCACTCATTTTCTGTCTGGTTGACCTAAATACCATGCTTTGACCTGTCTTGTCCTGTTCTGACTATACTGCCCTCACCTGTCCTGTCCTCCTGTCATTTCCTTCGCTGTTCTGTTCTGTCTTATACTGTCCTGTTCTCTACTGTCCTTTCCTTACTTTTATTTTTTCCTGACACGACTAACCTTACCTTTCCTTCCCTGTCTCATGTCCTGAATTGTACTGTCCTTTCCTGTCCTGTGCTGTCTGGACTTATACTGTCCTGACTTGTATTGTGCGTTTCTGTCCTCCTGTCCTGACTTGTACTGCCCTGTGCTGTCCTGTCCTCCTGCGCTCTCACTATCCTGACCTGACTTTTATCATCCTTTATTTTCGTGTTTTGTCCTTATTGTCCTGTCCTGTCATGTCCTGTCCTGTCATGTCCTGTCCTGACTTGTACTGTCCTGACTTGACCCGACTTGCACTATCCTCTCCTGCGCCATCCTCCCCGTCCTGACTTGTCCCGTTCTCTCCTTTCTCATCCCCGTCCTCCCATCCCGCCCAGTATCCCTCTCACCCCTCACTGTGACGCGTCGCGTAGGTCACCCCTACCAGAACAGGACGCCCCCGAAGAAGAAGAAGCCCCGGACGTCCTTTACGCGGCTGCAGATCTGCGAGCTGGAGAAGCGCTTCCACCGGCAGAAGTACCTGGCTTCGGCAGAGAGGGCCGCCCTCGCCAAAGCCCTGAAGATGACCGACGCCCAGGTCAAAACCTGGTTCCAAAACAGACGCACCAAATGGAGGTGAGGTCCTGTTTTGTTTTGTTTTTTTAAAGCTTTTACCAATGCATTCGATACTGAGCAGATGCCCAAAGAGGCTCTGCATATAAGGGGCCCTCTGGTTTTAACGGGGCTCCAGGGGGTCTCTTTAGTCCCTGTTCAGACTGTTTTCATCGTAGGCTTACTTCCCATGAATGTGGTTTTCTGATTCCTGATTTGTGCCCTTACAGTTCAATGCACTTTCACACAAAGTCTTAACAGTAAATAAACAAATATTAACTTAGCTGCCACTTAATTAGCTAAAGCTAATGCAGTCTAATGAAACATCCCTTCAATTACTCCTCATTCATGAGGCTTCTTATGTTCATTTTGAACTTTCTGTTATTTAGTCCCTCGTTGATATAAATGGGGTGGACAAAATACTAGAAACACCTGATTTATTGCAGGAGTGTTGTAGACTGCATGAGTTTTAGCTAGCTGTATAGGCAACAATAGCTGAACTCTGCTGTATAGAATTCTTCAAATGGACATTTGCTGAATGTTATGAAGAGACTGGTCCACACGCACTACACAATAAAATGGAGTAAATACAAGTCAGTTAGAGCAATAAAGGCTCAAATATACACGTTTCTGAGGCAGAAAGAAAACACAGTGCTGGTTTTTAAAAAAGGAAGACAAATTGCTCACTTAACTCTTATTTCCTGCAAATCATTCATCAAAAAGGAATGTGCTGGTTAGTAAAAAAATAAAATGTGTTTTTCATGCTCTTGTCAATTTTGAGATTCAGGGTTATTTATCTTTCATTACATGTCTTCTTTCAGACTAGTGGAAAGAAAACATGCAAAATACACATTTAGGTGTTTATTTTACTTTGTGCATGTCCATTTCTCCTAAATCCACCAAAAGTTACCAAACACTGCCTCATTTGCATATTTAAATATAAAATGTCTGATACCATACAAAAAAGAATTGCCTTTATGTAAGTAATCAATTGTGGAAGTTTCATAGTGATATCTATTAGTTTTTAGCCCATTCACCTGTATTCATTTTTACGTATATCTTTAAAGGCTGTTTTCTCCAAATACGTTTTTGCTCATACTCCAAAACGTTCCCTATTCATTCCTATCAATATTCTGTAGTACGTTCATATGTCGTACTAAACGTACTAACATCCGCACACATTTAATAAGATAATACCTAATTTGCATATTCAATCATACATTTCCAGAAGTACATAAACATACTCAATAAGAATCTAGGAAAATGTTAACAAACAGATCTCTGTTTGTTTGTTTTTTGATTTATTTACTTTCTAAGAATTATGAGAAACTGAGTGACTGATTTTGAAAATATTACAGTATTAATCCTCCGTTCTCTTGAACTGATATCCACTTGCAGCGGTGTGTAAGGTCCCGCCCCTGCAGTGCACGCTATTATGACGGACCCTACACACACACACACACACACACACACACACACACACACACTATCGTATTGTCATGTCAGTTGGAGACTTGAAATTGGCAACATCAACATACCCAGCAATCATCATTGCATATGACAAACAAGAATCAAGGAAGTTAAGAAATTCTTATTTTTCTTCGTATTTTACTCGTAGTTTTTATAGTTTATCATTTAGTTGTAGATTGCTATTGACTATTTAACAAAAGAAATGGACGCAGGTTTGCCTTTTAAGGGAATATACCGCAAATGGCACCCATTCATACGCAGTTTTGTCTCTTCGCACATTATGAAATGTCGAATTTTTACTGTTTTGATTTCGAAACAAACGACGCCTGTCTTTTTATCTTTTTTATTTTCGATGACAATGATAATGCTATGGAAATTGTAATAACTAAATTCACGGACTATGAAAATCATTTCATTCTGTGCATCTGCACCGTCAAACTGAAATAAACTAATCGGATAATCGGTTAATAACCATAACATGAGAACACTAGGCCTACAGAGATGACGATGAGTCCACTATATAGGATATGAGGTTGTTATAATATTCGGATTAATATACATTATATGTATTCGGCTTGTGTCGGTCCGGTGTGTGAACGGCTCCGCGGTGTTTCCCTGTCGCTGTTCGCAGGCGGCAGACTGCGGAGGAGCGCGAGGCAGAGCGGCAGCAGGCCAACCGGATCCTCATGCAGCTGCAGCAGGAGGCGTTTCAGAAGACCATCAACCAGCCGCTGACCCCGGACCCGCTGTGCCTGCAGAACAGCTCGCTGTTTGCCTTGCAGAACCTGCAGCCGTGGTCTGAGAACACCGGTAAGATCAGTAGCGTGTCGGCTTGCGAGTAGAGCTGCACGTCATGCGCCGGTATGCGGCAGAGACACGCGCCGCGGGGCCCGCTGAGGAGCCCCCGCGCAGTGGAGACCCGATCTTGGCTTTCGGGTTATCTTTCTGCTCTTATCACACATATCTGATGCTGCAGCTATAACAGCTTCAGACGGGGTCCATCAACATCACCCATCTAAGGTCCACAGTCTGATCTGGATCCCTTGAGAGGTCTTTAGCCCTGCAGACTGACATTTTTTGGAAATATTTCGGAGTAATCGTGATGAACAATATACAGTACTCCATAAAAGTCCAACAAAAAAAGGCCCCGAGAGGACCAGGACAGACTGGCATCAGTGAGTTGTTGTATCATAGTTGACCCATAAGGGACTTGATGTTTCATAAACAGCATATTTTAATATTTGTGTACATCAGCGTCAGTCTGTGTTTATCCGCCATGTTTATGTCCTTTTTTTTGCTTAACTGCAAAATAACAGCACTTGTTTTTAGCACCTTTGTATATGAATTCGAACACAATCTGAAATGCAAGACGGAACTCCATGAGATGATTTACAGCAATGGACCAGGATGTCTATTTTACTCTTTTTTAATCATTTAGGAAGAGATGGGCCACAAGCTTCAGATTAAAATACAAATCATATTAAAAGACACATTTGACCACAGTTTAATACATTTCACATTCCTATGGACTCTTATTTTTTTACAAACTGTATTTTCCTATGTTGTGTGGAAGCAGATCTCAGACCTGTGAGCTGAGACTAAACACAAACAAAGACCAGTGGTGTGTGAGTGTGTGCGTGTATGCTTCAAACGATTGCATTCATACTGATGACAATAATATATATATGCTGAAATTAATTTCATGGATTAATTTGGAAAATACATTTTTTATCAAATGTTTATTTCCATGCCGCATAGATTTGGTCACTCTTGAGTAAACCTAAAGGCGAAAAAATAGTTCCTTGTTTTCACTGTTAATTTTTCACTTACTGATGTTTTCCTATGTTTTTGATCATCTGGCACAAAACACAACTATAAACATGACACATTATACATATCTTACAATAGTGACAATAAGCAAGATGTGTCCAGTCTTGAAGTTGCAACACAAGGCAGCTTTGTGTTCACATTTAGAAAACAATAGAGTAAAACAGCCATTGGTGAGAAACACCGGGACGCAAAACTAATATCAACAGACAACACCAAGGCTGGTTGACTGCAGGTTCCCACATTTTACAACTTTATTTAGAAACGTGGAAGTATGCAGCAGTAAAGTACAATAATGACTGGCTTGAAAAGAAAACCTGCAACAACAAATTATTATGCCGATAATCATCAAAACATGCTTAAAGGAACAGTCTGTAGCATTTAGGGATTAATTGTCAGGAATGGAATATAATAATGATTTCACATAAGAATGGTGTTTTACCTTAGAATGAGCCGTTTATATCTACATATACAGAGCTGGTCCTCTTCACAGAGTCCGCCATGTTTCTACAGTACAGCCCAGAACGGACACCAAACACCGGCTGTTGGGGCCATTTGCGTTTTTCGGCCACTCACAACCTCACCGTTGGTGGCGCCAAATCCTACACACAGTCCCTTTAAAACTCCTACACTAAAACATACCGGAATCACTTTAGTATATCTTTTGTTAAAAGAACAAATCATTTTATTGCACCACAGACAAATCTTTTTTTTTTGTTGCAACCATTGTTAATAACCTGGTCTCACTCCCAGGGTGTCAAATATCGATGCTTGGTCAGTGGCCCGCAGTGTTTTTAATACCCTCATATGAGACCCTGTAGAGTCTGTATGATACATACCAGGCTTTCAACTGACTCTAGTGTAAACTCGCCTGCCTCACTAGTAGATGCTCAGAGGAACTGACGTAGTGTTAAGAGTGCGAAGTCCTCTAAGGGTGGGTGTGACAACCACATCCAGGACTTTCACTCAAGAGACCTCTGTTCATGTCCCATGTGAAACCCAAAGCTGAGTGATTTTTACTGCCCACATTATGTCACATGACATTATGTTCATGTGATGAAACGCCCCTGAGTCGCACAATATTCTACATACCGAGCTTACATTACGTACCGAGCTTACGTTGCAATCGTATAATTTTAAGCCATATCATGTTTGTTTTTTTTAACCCTAAGTGGTTTTGTTGCCTAAACCCAACGCCACCGTTTTCACAACATTAACCACGTGCACAACGTTAACTGCACGAACCACAAAAATATGAGTTGAGATGAGATCATGTTGCTCTTTAGTTAAGAACAAACTATGTCAAATAAAGGTCCTCCTGCGTTAATAAAGGATAATTAAACAGTAACATTGTGTGAGTCTGTTCTTTGTTATGTGATAATTCCTGTATTTAAGTGTGAGGAAATTCACGATTATCCCGTTAATTGAAATCCACCACCATCAACTCTGCTTTTTATTACGATCCTCAATATAATTCTGTATTGTACCATCATATCATAATTGGCATTTTCTGGAAACCAAGAGATATATTGAATGTAGATGTTTCTAAACCATAAATACGTTTCATGTGAGCCTCGTATTATGCTTACAAAAACACACAATGGCACGTGGGTAACGTTGTGAAACAATTGGCTATAGGTTTAGGCAACAAAACTACTGTCATGGTTTGTGTTATAATGGTAAGTTAACAGCGTAACGTGACACAACATGACGCAAAAATGTGACGTAACAACATAACAAGTGTAAATCAATAACAACCGCCTTAGCAGACTTTCTCATGAAACGTTACGTAACAGGCGTAAAGTCAACATTTTATTTTGGTTTCACACAAACAGTGGAGGAGTAAAAAGTCCTGTTTGTTTGACCCATCCACCACCACCACTACTCCCACCCTCATTAGAGTTTCTCGCTTGTTATACTTATTATTATACCATGTAACTTTCCGCCACTCGATATACTACATGCTCTGACCGAATGCACAAACGTCCACATTCAATGTATCCATCGTTTTCAGAAATGTACAATACACATTGTCTCCTGGGTTTTGACATGCCTCTAATGTTGATGTGTTGATGTGAACCGACTCAGATTTTTAGGCTCATTTTACAAATGCTGCTCATATGTTCGGAAATCCCCATACGATGTGAATGTGAACGTGACTCCAACTTTTTCGAGTAATCTAACCATCCCATTCATCACAAACTGGTCTGTGGCTGTGGATGCCTGAAAAAGTGGCATTTTGAAATGCAAAATCACTGGTGAGGAAAGATGACAAGAAACAGGTCATTCTGCAGGAGAGTCAGCTCTCACATATATAAGGAGTGTGTGTGTGTGTGTGGGGGGGGGGGGGGGGTGTTTCAGTTTTGAATGTGACAACGGTTTCCGTTTCCCTTTTCTTTCCAAAAAAATTCAGGAGGATGAATGCTGTACACAACATTGTTTTCCTTTGTTGCTTTCTTACTCGTTACATTTTGATGCATATCTAACATTCTCTGATGAAAAAAATATAGAAACTTGTTTTTTGCCCAAACACTTTTTAGGTGTGTATTGGAGTCGGCAGTGCATGCTGAGCCAGCTGTTTAGCAGTGTGTGTGTGTGTGTGTGTGTGTGTGTGTGTGTGTGTGTGTGTGTGTGTGTGTGTGCGTGTGTGTGTGTAATGTGTGACGTGACATTCTCCAGGACTGCTTTCTAAAAGGTTGAAGAGGAATTTAAAGGAGAATTTCATCATCCACTCAGAAATATCAGGACTAAGCCACTGGAGTTGAGCTAGGCTGAAACCTCCTGGAATTCCTCTCTCACACACACACACACACACACACACACATGGTTTCACCCTGGGGAGAAAAAGTGGTCACTCACCAGAGCTGATAAAGATGAAGCAAGTTGAGAAAAATATATACCACTCTGCATGGTACATATTTTTTGTTGTAGTTCTTTCCCTCAGTATTTGACACAGTGTGTTTACATGAACATGAAAAACTGTTCATGATTGTTTTTTGGACTATCCTATACATAAACACTATCCCGTTTTCAGAAATCAGGATAAGCCCTTATCCTGTTTACGAGAAACACAAAACTGTAGAAAGCTGTAGCTGTACTACATGCAACCAGGATGCTGTTGCATGTAGTATATATTTATACATGTGTACCTTAGACTGTATATAAGAAGTGGACGTAGTCGTCGTGACGTCACCCATTGGTTTTTGGACTGCCATTTTGAAGCCTCGAGTTAGGCATTTTGGCCATCGCCATCTTGGATTTTGCAACCACAGAATGAAAGTGACCATATATTGACTGGAAGAGTGATGCTGTGATAGAGACGGCATATACAGCTCTGGTAGCATTGACACCCTGTCAATCACAGTAAGCACGCCCTGCACACTCTGCTTTATGGTCTATTTTGCACTAAATGGGACCATACTTTACTAAACATCATGCTGTATTGAAGAAGTCTTGAAGCTATTGGTTGATAAACTTATTTTTACAATTTTTACTGAGGTAATAAATCCAGTGAGAAGTAGGGTCATTTTCTCATTAACTTCTATACAATCTGACTTCTTTTTGCAACCAGAGTTGGGTGCACACCTGCAGCACACCGTGTTCTGGGATTTATTAGCGAGTAAACTCATTTTATTTAAGTGGAAACACACTTTTCCCCCCTCACTAAATAGTAAACTCAAGCAGATCCTAAATCACATCAAACAAACTTGGAGGGATTAGATTTGCACATACAGACCCAAGTGGGCTAAATCCTTTGCCAAGACCTGGAAGCCATATATTGAATTTCTGAATAAGGCTACCATTTGGATATTGATAAACTGATCCAAGTCATCAATCAGGTTTGGTGTGAAACCATAAATGTCTTTTTTCATTCCTCCAAATCACGTATTATAATATAAGTACATGCTGAGTTTCTATATATGAAGCTATGTCTACTGAAGTTCAGTCAGTAAAGCTTTAAAAAATATAAAACATCATAACAATGGGACCGACATTTTTACACTGTATTTAGGGATTTGTCTCCACCTACTGGCGTCGAATATACATTACATCCACTGCTTTGTCAACATTTTCCGTCGCAACGTGATGATGATATTGAGCGCGACACACAACGACAACAACATAGCGCTAGTTGTGTAAGCGTCCGAGGAGGACAGCAGAAAGCAAGGTCTCTGCAGACATGTCTCTTCTGCGGTTATGTGCTCCGGCCAGCAAACTTGTACTGTCCAAGAGTTTATTTACCGAGTCCGTCTTTACAGGTCAGTGTGTGTGTGTGCGTGCTATTAGCTAATGTAGCCTCTTTTCTTGTGAGTCAAACGCTAGTTACATTTACAAACCTGCTGTTTTAACATGTTCGTGTTTTATACGCCCTACAGCGTGTTACAGAATGACTACTTAATGGTTAATGTTGTGCCATAATGCTAAACATGGATATTCATCAAAGTAACGTTAGCAAAGGGCATATCATAGCTGGGCCATAGTGATAGGCCAAATCCCAATGTCCCCCCTTACGGGCCCACGGACTTTGAGGCGCGCTCCCGCGAAGTCTGTGAGGGTTTAGGGCTGTCCCACTGTCAAATCATCAAGTGTTTGAGGCTCTCTGGCAGACATTTTGAGCCCTTTATGAACCCTTTCCGTAAGTCAGCATGGTATGCTGACTTAGCCTAAGGGAATTACCCACAAATCATTGCAATGTGACGTTAAACACGAGGTAACCAGTAGACGTAAACAAAGAGGACGGCTCACTTGTGTTCAGCCTGTCATAATAAATTTACTCAGAAACATTGAGGGTTAAAGATGGAACAAAAAATAAACATGAAATCAGATATTTATTTATTTATTCATCAAATATTTGATTTTGTCATTGAAGCTGTTTTGGCAAAAACGAGTAAATAGATTATATGAAGTTATCTCTCATCTTGTGAGGAAAAAGCCTGAAAGACGTTCAAATCAAGGAGTACAAAGTATAAAATAAATACACACAATTATACATCATATTTTTTTGTCGTTTTCATGGTAACGTGATATCTTGCAGCAAAGTGCTGTCCCGTTCCTATATTCACACCATTTCAAGCCCTCACAGTCTCTCACACTCAACCACTTAGCTGGTGACATCAGTAAGTCCTTGAGGGTTCAGGGTTTGAGGGTTTAGGGGGGACATTGGGATTTGGCTGTAGTCTTTTACCGGGGGCACTGTTCTTACGTTGTGCTGCCGACTACTGAGCCATCTTTTATTCTGAAATCCCTGCCATCCGTGTGGTCTCCCGTGTGTCTCGAGCAGGTTTTCCCCGTGCAGCCAGCAGAGCAGTGAAGGACAAGGAGCCGCTGAAGAAAGCGAAAACTCCGCAGGGTCGGTTTGACGGCCCCGAGGGGGCGAGCCAAGGTGCTCTGCAAAGTGAGAACCAAGAAGGGGGAACTTTTCTGTCTTTTTAATAAAGGCTCAAACTCTGACCCAAAAAACAGAGAATATTAAACAAAACAAATTGCAAAAGGGCGAGAACAAATAAGCAGTATTTCTGTGGGATTTGTATTTACTTCCAATGAATAAATAAAAACAATTCCAATGATTGAGATTAAGTGTGTTAAGTAATGATAAGCAACCGCTGCAGTTCTTCTTTTCCTGTGAATGGACACAATCATGGAATTCCTCTATTTATGTCATTGCTGCCTGTTTAATAGACAAAAACATCATGAAGAATGTCACTAAAACTGGCATTTCTTACAAATTACATCTTGTTAAAGGTTGTATTGACAATGGGGAACTAAATGTGTCAAACTAAAAGTGTATTGTCCAATTCACATTTCAATAAAAATAATGTTGGTTAGCCTGCTGGCATCGGTCACGACAGACAGATCAGTTGTTAGTGGACCTTGAATCCCATATCAGTGTAATCAGTGGCGGGCCGTGTATTTAATAACCTGGGCCTTCAGTGCTGTCGTACTACAGTTGAACCACCTCCGAATAACTACATTATGACACAAGCATGACGGGATGCTGCGTCATTAATGGGCAATGCATATAGTCAAAATCAATGTAATTAACACAATGACAAGAACCAGTCACATATTTATATGACAACAAAGCAGGTAGAATAACATAAAACCCAAATAACCCGATTCAACAGGCCTCTGCACATTCCAGCAAAACTGCGGCGCTAAAACATGCATTCATCCACACACTCAAGGGCACGGGCCATTCAAATATTATTCACATCAGAGAGAACAATATTAACCATATCATAAAAACGACACGATTAACAAAACAATTAACACAGTAGTAACGCTACTGCAGATGTTTTTTTAAAAATTCACTCACCAAATTTGCTGTTCACTATTTAAAAACAAAGTCCATCCTCCTTTCTTTGATGACAAAGAGTTTACTGCCACGGTTGTACAGTACATTATTTCAGTTCCAGCAAGACGTCCTTCTCGATTCATGGCACTGATGGACTGATGACAGTCGAGTCTCCCCAGTTGTATTTCTTGAATACGTTTTAATGCGTTTGAGGGCTGAAAATGTCCGCTCGACAGAGGCAGCAGATATTGGGATTGTCACCGCCAAACATGCCAAAACGCTAAAAGGTAATGTCGAGTAAAAACTTCTTACATATCTTTAAACTTTAACTCTTACTACTACACAGTTCTGCTAGCTAGCTTCACAACAGTCACGCAATATCGTCCTCATTTACTTAAACTGCGAAGGATAATTGTAATTCTGAAGGCCTCTGGGCAGATTTTTTTACTTAGACACAGCATAGGGGCGAAATGTGATTGGATAAAAGCTCTACTTAAAACAAGCTGCGCTGGAAGCATGTAGTGCATTTATGAAAATGTATTAAATTATAAAATAGCTATAACTTTGTGATTCTGTCTAGGCCAGCAGAGAAGGCCTTGCTGGCCCTGACGGCCCGCCACTGGTGTAAATGTAATAAAATGTGTATTTGCCTGCATGTGTTTATGAAGAATCTGATCATAATGCCTCATTATATACACACAAGGTTCGCATTGTCCCATAGATAAACATGAACTGATCATTTTGACAGTAAATAGATAGATAGATAGATAGATAGATAGATAGATAGATAGATAGACTTTATTTCAGACTCGGGGTCCATACAGACAGACACATAAAAAGACAGACACAAACAATAAAAGCACATAGGCCTAGCAATGCCTTACAAAGAGACAGCTGTACCAATGTCGCCACAGCTGGGACTGGTAGCGTGTGGTGCTAAACCTTATGTTGGTTAAAACAAGTATGATCCCATTTACAGAGTCATTCAGTCTACAGATGAATTTGTACATGACATTTTTTTAAACAGTTTGGAAAGTATTGACTCGTGCAGCCACAAACATTTCACTAGCACTACTCCATCTCGCTCTCTTTAAAAGTATTCTCATGGCGTCATTGTACGCTACTTGAAGTCTCTGTAAGCTCTTTTTTCTGTAGTTTGACCACAAGTGTGCAGTGTAGAGTGGAGTACAATATGCTCTGAACAGAGACATCTTCACTCCATCTGTACACATACCAAACTTGCGTGAGAGGGTGTTTGCTTGTCCATACATCATACGACATTGCCTAGAAATGTCGTTATCATCGGTCATGTGTTCTGTTAAAAAATGACCAAGATATTTTACTTCACCACAGACACCAAGATTATTGTCAGACAATTTGAAGTCAGGGAAGTTTAGACATTTGTCCTCTTCAGTTCGACAGATCAGGATATCACTCTTACTGGCTGTATTTTATGTCATCTTCCACACCGTACACAGTACATATAGTGAGGAGCTGCTGAAGACCAGCGCTAGAAGGACTAAAGATCACCAGATCATCTGCATACATGATGTGATTAACCAGAGTATTTCCAATCATGCACCCAGTAGTACAGGCTTTCAGTTGTTTGGACAGATCATCAATATACAGATTAAACAGAATTGGGGACAAAATTCCCCCTTGTCTGACACCATTGCTAACCCCAAATGGGGCTGACACACTTTTACCCCATTTTACTTGCATACTCTGGTGCGCATACCAGTAGGCCAGAATTCTCACAATGTATGTGGGGACACCTCTTTGGCTCAGTTTAAAAAATAATTTACTATGATTAACACGATCAAAAGCTTTGGAGGCATCAATAAAACAGATAAGAACTGATGAGTTTTGACCTCTGTATTTGTTTACAATTTCCTTTAAGGCATATATACACAAGTCAGTGCCATGTTTGGCTTTGAAGCCGAACTGGTTATCTGTGGAGGTGATAAAGTCCTGTATTCTGTCCAGCAGAATTCTTTCCAGGACTTTTGACATTACGCTGGCCAAAGCAATGGGCCTGTAATTCTCTAGACTACATACTTCACCAGCTTTGTTTTTAATGACTGGCACTAAGAGAACAGACAGCATTGAGTCTGGTAACAAGCCGTGAATCATGAAGCCAGTAAAATAAATAGCGAGGAGAGGAGCTAACCTCGGACTAGCATATTTAAGGTGTTCAGCAGTAATATGGTCTAAACCACTTGCTTTGCCTTCAGACAGTTTATTGATAGCTTGGTGCACCTCATATGATGTAATTGCCATTGACTCATTACTCTCAGAACTGTCCACGCTATACAAATCACTTTTGATGCAGTTGAATAAGGTGCTATAATGCTGTAGCCATAACTCTGCAATGTTGTCTGTTCCTGAAATTCCATCTATAGTGCATGGTAAAGATGTTTTACAGTTAAGAGCTCTCACTTCTTTCCAAAAATCAACTACGTTGTTGCTTAGCAGCTTCTTGGCCATGGAGTCAGCCATGGCTTGATCATTCTTGCAAATGAAGCGAATGGCATACTTATATCTTGCATTGGTGAGCTTCTTGTACTCAAGCACTGGCCCTTGTCTGGGTCTACCAGCTAGAGCCCATGATTTGAAGGCTTCACAGGCTTCAGCACGATACTCAGCTACATACTCGTTCCAGCCAGGTTTGATGTTATGGGTCTTATTATGATGCTTGTAGTAGGGCTTACTGTCTTTATACAGAGCACTTACTATATCATTGTCCATGAGGCAGAGCTCTCTCCTATGCACCACATCCTTGCAGTTAACGTCAGTACACATAGCTGCATATCTAGGTAGATGAATATTACTGAAGGACTGGTCTGTATGAGCAGAATACACTAAGACATCCTCTTCAGTGAGAGTTGACCAGTCAAGTTTTTCTGTGTTGACACTATTTCCATTTCTAGATAGCGCCGGTAGATGTTCAACATTTATCGACATAGCAAAAGGGATATGATCAGTTGTTTAATACACTCAATTGCCAGTTATTTAGGTACACCCAGCTAAAACAAATGCAGTGTAATACAAGTCCTGCAGTAAATCCCCTCGTGATACTTCTAATGTTCAGATCAGGTTGAAACTGTTTTAGATGCTGTAGTTTACGGAAGCAGTTGTGGGAGGAAAATCATCCTCACTAAAGCAGCATATTTTCAAGCCGAACCGTTCTCTTGTTGTTCTCCAGAGTTCCCCGATGACGTGAACCCTGCAACCAAGGAGAAGGGGGGTCCTCGGGGACCAGAGCCCACCCGGTACGGAGACTGGGAGAGGAAGGGCCGCTGCGTCGACTTCTAGTTCCGCACACGTAAAAAAATCATACCTATGTTATGGAGATGTATATTTTAAACCGTCGCCTGTTCACTCAAGTGTAAGATCAGGTGAGAATGAGGTTTGAACTGTTTCTGATTGTGACTGTATTAATACTAACAGGGAACACGTAGAACTGTCAGCAGACTAATGGACATCTTAACGAAGTAGATCCTGGCAATGTTTAAATTATTTTAAAAATGACAAACATTTGAAGCTCCGAGACATGTTTTGCACATTGATTGTGTTTGACCATGTGAGGGTACCAAAGGAATGTATCAAATACAACAATAAGTTCAAATCAGACATCGGTTTGTTTTTTCCATAATACTAATACTTTCAAAGACACAAATCCTTTTATTAATAAGTTACAGGTTTGTTTTTGCCATTGCCAAGACACAAAACAACTTGTACTTGTTTAGCAGTGGTATGCTAAACCATAAACGCATTATCTCTTTTATTTAGCAAATAACTACACTCGGTTATCTAAATTTGACACATTCAAAACTAAAAGTCTGTGTGTGTTGTTCGCTAAACACCCCTAATGAAATACCCTCACGTAATTACCAATGAACTTCACCCAGGATGCACCTGGGAAATCACCTGTAACCAATTGGATCGCTTAGAAATCAGAGCGTGTGATACTGTAATGAGCATTGACAATAAACAAATATTTATGTTCTTCCTTTTGCATTTGTGTTCATAGTCTATATTTACAGTGTGCTACAAATGAAAATTACTCTAGATAATAGCTTTTTATACTTTGCACATCAGTGTGCAGGTGGCGTGTGGCGAGAGCTATTTATTTAGTGTGTGTGAGTTGTGATGCAAATATTCCACATTTATGAGTTTATATAGTTTTGAGATGCGCAAGAGATGTAAGATATTTAGTGTTTTGTATGTATGTTCTTGTTTTTTTTGTGTGTAGGAGGCCTTAGTTTCAGAAATTGTGTTTTAACAATTGTTGGGGGGGGGGGGGGGCTGCAATATATGAAGATGTATATGCACTTCTTACTTTGTCCGCTAAACAGCAGCATAGAGCCACATCCGCCTGCTGCTGTTTGAAAATGAATTTGTGTTGCCTTCAAATGCTATCAGCAATATTGTAATTCTGTGTATTTTCACCCCGCAAAGCAATACAAGTTGTATGAATGGCGCGCTCATGCAGTCAGGGTTTCAATGCGAAGAAAAAGTACGAGTCTCTTCGTACGGTCCCTGTCATACATGATAAATATGCTTGCCGCTCGGTTCTAACACTCGTCTTTCTAATAAAGAAGGTTCACGTGTAGCAAATGTTACATGTAGAGTACGTGTCGGGTGTAACTAAATCGCAAGAATACAAAAGTCATGACATAAACGCCTGACAAGACGGAGTTGGAGGAAAAGCACATGAAGGCAGCACGAAGGACAAGGAAGGGGCGGGGTAAGGCTTCAGCAACAAAGCGGCTGTGAAGCTTCAACAATCGGACGCTCCTAGCTAAGCTAACGGTGTTAAATGTTGTAAGTACCCGCCATTTGTATTGTTCTGAAACCGAGGCAGGGCTGTAGCTGCTGCTTGAACGGGTTGTCAGTCAGCCTGCATGGGTTTTCGTCAAGTACCAAACGTTAACATGATTGGTCTGACAATGTCAAGTGTCAAACACTTAACAGAGATTTTATGAAAAGGAAGCTCGGCTTGGTGCATCAATGGATACCGAATTTAAGAGAAGATTCAATAGAATAATGAAAGGGCTAAAGTTTGATTCCATTGGTTATGAGTGTTTGTTGATAAGCAAACACCCATCCAATTACAAGATTTTTGTCAGTAAGTTTTTAATACGTGTTGCACATTTTCTTCCATCTCTGCAAAACCACCAAGCCAGACATTATCGTTGCTGCTGGTTATGTTTTCGGTTTGGTTCGTTTTTCAGCAGACTTACTTAACAAATACTGGGCAAATTTGCGTGAAACTTTTGGTGTAAGGGGGTGTAGCGTGGGGTCGAGAGGGAACCCGTTACATTCAGGAGCGGGTTGGTATCGGCGCTTTCCGAGTGCCCACCCGCTATTCCAAATAAACGAGTTTTTGTCAACACTGTCGGCGCTGAAGGACAACAAGGGCTCCTCGCTTTGTGTCTGTCACTTGTGTTTGGTGTCACTGCTTTGTTGTCATGGTCTCTCCGACCACTGTCCCCTGTATTTGACATATTAAGTGTGAGGCTCAAACATAAACGAATATCTAATGAGATGTGCAGTGTTTGGGGCATCATGAGTAATGTGCTTCTGGTTACCTGTTATTTTCTTGGAATGGATACGTTTGCTCTTGCGAGGATATCCGATATGTATCTAACTTTATATCTTTCTCTGGCAATTTGCGGTCAAAGCAATTCATAGTTCCAGTACTTTTAGACTGAGTATTTAAAGGACACTATTTAGGCCTTCATGTTGGGGAAATAAAACACTTGCATTTTTCAGATCTGTAATAGCTCTGTCTTACAGGGTGTTAGGGTTTTATTAATACGTTTCCATGTAAGACAGTTTGTAATCTGGTACTAACTATAGGAAGTATGAATACTGTAATGGCTACAGTATATATCCCCCTGAAAGAAGGTGACCTCAGCATCATTTTAAAGCTGCAGTTGGTAACTTTTATGAAAATAACTTTTCATCTTATTTGCTCAAACGGTCACTATATCCCAGTGGGGGGTCCGTGCATTTTATACCTGGGCCTTCACTGCTGTCCTGCAGCTGAAACACCTCATTATGACGCCACAGCTACAGTTATTATTTTTTTCGTGTAAAAATGAAGCTCAACACCTATAAATACACTAACTGCAGAGTGCAGATACATGAATATGCCGAGAGTGTGTCTCCTCTCTTCTCTGACTGCAGCGTGAGGCTACTGTGAGAGTAGCTGCCTGTGAGTGCTTTGGGGCGGCTCACAGCAGCACCCGCTGCTCGTTCACGACAGTGCAGAACGGTACGTGCTTTCACGTCAGAGTCAAAACACCAGAAAAGTCTCCAACAATACCAGAAAAAGTCGCTAGATTTGTCGCTAGTAGCTTTTGACAAAACAAAGTTGCCAAGAGGGTTCAGAAAGTCGCCAGATTTATCGAGAAAGTTGGCAACACTGGCACCGACTAAATGTGTCCCCAGCGCAACATTGGACGTAACAATAGTTCCTATCACATATAAAACCAAACAAAAATCCATCTTCACAAAAAGTTGTACAAATAATAATATATAAACAAGCATATTAAAGCTACTGCAGATGTAAAAACAAAAGCAGTTCACTTACCAAAGCTGCTGTTCACTATTTAAAGACAAAGTTCATCCTCCTTTCTTTGTTAACAAAGAGTTTAATCTCATGGTTGTTCAGTTCATCCGTGTGTTTTAGTTCCAGGAAGAAGTCCTTCTCCATTCATGGACGCCAGTGAAGACAGTCGAGCCTCCCCAGTTGTATTTCTTGAATAGGTTTTAATGCGTTTGAGGCTGAAAATGTCCGCTCACAGAGGCAGCAGATATTGGGATTGTCACCGCCCAACATGTCACGCTAGCCCACTGACCAATCACGTATGGCTAGGCCAGCTAGAAGGCTCCGACATGTCAAAGAATACGCCCAACATGTCAAACTAAAGATGTGATTGGTTGAACACTATGACAATCAACAATATCGTCCCCATTCACTTAAACTGCACATGGATTCACTTGTGAGTCTGCAGGCCTCGGGCCTCTCTTCTTACCTAGAGACACAGAGGTGAGATCTGATTGGATAAAAGCTCTACTTAAAACAAGCTGCACTGGAAGCAGAGCAACTGAGGAAGACAGGAGCTGTGCAATGAGAAAATAAGATAATGGGGAAAAAAATGATAATACATGTAGTGTATTTATGAAAAATTATAAAATAGCTATAACTTTGTGATTCTGTCTAGGCCAGCAGAGAAGGCCTTGCTGGCCCTGATGGCCCACCACTGATATATCCTATATCCTTGTCACAGTTAATCAGTACACTGAAACATGTTTATGACAACATTTGGGGCTAGAAAAGAAGCACTGCAGTAACAGAATCTTAATCCCATCACGTGTCATCATCATCATATTTGACTAGCGCAGAGTGACAGCAGTTGTTTCGGCTATGCACAGTCATGACGGTGTGTGAAAAAATCATATCATACGGGAAATTAAAACCAGTATACCCCCCCAGCACAAGTTTCTACCTTTTTTAATAAATGGTGGGTGTTTGTTTTGACACAATATCAAGCTGCAACAGTACTGAACACATGCCCAATGACATCGCTCTGTTTATTGAGATTAAAATGTAGTGTCCTCTCATTGCCATGTTGTCAAGTGGCCCGATGCATATTTTAGAGCACAGTAAATGGGAAGCGATGCCACCAAGAGAACAAAGCACACTGCAGCCTGCTTCAATTATATTCAAACGAGGCAGCAGTTGGTCCAGAAGGTGTGGTGCGAAGGCCTCCCTGATCTCTGCAACAACTTGTGTCTTTGTGTGGCTTCAGGGCGGGGTTGGTAGCGCAGCTAATGCATGCAAATGTTGGGGGCCAAAGGTTATTAAGTTCTCAACAGCCGCACACCTACAACCATCCACGCCATCGGGATGTCAACTTGCACGATTACGTTGCAAAAGAAAAAGTGCAGTTATCTAATGACACCGTCAACTACTTTAAAAATAATCCCTATTATCTTTAATTTCACTGGTGCCTGCTGTTTTAAGTTAAGTTTGTTCAATAAAAGAATGTTGGAAATAATTTCCTTTAATTCTTTTAATTCAACAAGCATTTTTTTGTATTAGCATGTACCGAAAAGCAACAGAAAGGCAGACGCTTAAATACCTGGTTATTTATCGCAAGTAACATCGTTATGGTGGTATTTAATGTCATCGTATATTTTTGCTCATATCGTGCAGCCTGAATTTGAAGTTTATACGACTGACGTTTCGCCATGGGAAATTATGAAAGCAAAATAAAAGCCCCATGGATTAACTGTATTTCAACATTAAGCTCAAAATTAGGCTTTTTTGTTGAAATAATTAATGCTCTTACTAATACTGCGACAACTACTACTACTACTGCTGCTAATATTTCTAGTATTACTACTACTACTGCTGCTACTACTACTTCTACTACAACTTTTGCTGTTGCTACTATTATTACTGCTACTGCTATTACTGCTACCATCAATATTATTACTACCACTACTGCTATTACTACCACTACTACTATTACTTATACTACTACTGCTATTCATGCTACTACCAGTACTAATACTACTACAGCTACTAGTACGACTGCTACTAGTACTACTACTACTGCTATTACTGCTACTTCAAATACTGCCATTACTATTACTACTACTACTGTTTTATTAAATACTACAACCACTACTACAGCTATTACTATGACTACTGATACTACTACTTCTTCTAATTACTAATACTTCTACTACTAATAATACTTCTACTACTACTACTAATACAAATATCACTACTGCTACTACTAGTACTTATTCTAATGCTAATACTTTTCTACGAATAATACTTCTACTAGAACTACAACTTCTACTACTACTACTACAAATATCACTACTGCTGAAATTTTTTAAGCCACGGAAACCGTTAGAATATCAAAATGTTCAGCTCTTTCAGGAGAGGGGTGATATGACTTTTCATATTTGTAATCTTTAAACTTTTTGAATTATTAAGCTTTTTGCTATTTGTTTTGGATGGGATCTCTATGGAGAAAATCTTCAAATCCTGTTAAACTTCTTCAACTTTCAAAGCCTTCTTCTTCCTCATACTTTCAGCTACAGACACCATAGTTAGACATTTCAACTAGAAGGGTTTTCAGCAGTGCAGTTTAAATGCTTTCGGGCTTCAACATTTTTCAGACAGGTAGTCTCCCATTTCTGTATTTTCAGTAATGTTTTTGCAATTCATTTCAGCATTCCAACGCATTCTCAGCAGGAAATGCATTTTCTAGTTGTATATTGAACATCAATGTTTTTTTCGCTCCGACCCATATGTGTCCGTTGCGCTGTTGTGAGTAGATTCAGATTACTATTCTTGTTTTTGATTAGATCTCTCCTGATTTAAATCTGATCACATGAACTGTATCTTTGTCTTTTGAGATCGGTCACTGTGTCGGATTAGGGCGACCATGAGGTCCTAAATTCTTGCCGGGACTTGTGTGATAAACATGGCAGACTACCCAACCCAGCATGCCATCTTTCACAACCCCTGTGAGGCACATACAAATCATCAGTGACATGATTTTAGAATACAAATTGAGTTCATGCTCGTTTTAATGTCGACAAAAGTCTCATGATAACGTGGTGTCAGTGCGATTAGTGTATGAGATCATGTTCATTTTATTTTCCAATTCATATATTTTTAATTATATTATTTATTTTTTGTAGCTTTTTATATAATTTTGTAACTTCCATCTGGTGATCCTTATGTAAACATATCCAAACATTCAAATTTTGGTCTAAGTACTATTTTTAACATCCAAATGCTATTTTACGAAGGGACATTAGGCTACTGTTTTTGTCAATGCAGTCTGCAGCTTTGCAGAGAGCAAGATAAGGGCCTTAGTTCCCCGTCTATAAGGGCAGTCTGACGGCAAGGTAAACCAGTGAAAATATTCTAAATGTAGCGTACGCTTAAACTGACAGAATTTTTTTTAGGTGGCTTATATACGTTTTTGTGCTGCTCCCGTTTTCAGCTGCTTTACCTCGCCATCAGACAGCCCCTTCCGGCGGAAGCTGTTGTATCAGTCTCTTAAAGGCCACCAGAATCCATTAACGGAAACAATAATTTTACCTTGCTGAACACATACTCCGCAGAAATCTAAACTAACCCTTTAGCTAAGTTATTTCCGAATTCAGCACAGCTAGCGTTTGCTTTCACACTATTCACAAACTTCTTGATTAGCTTTTTGCTGACACCTGAGTGGGTGTTTCATTTGACAAACCTGTAAAAGAATGCTGATGGAGTCGAATTTTAAATTCTTAGTAATTTTTCTGGTTTAATGAATTAATTCAATAATTAGCTAAATATTCTATTAAGTCCTGTTTCTGATGTTCTGAAGTAATGTATGGAAAACAGAAACATTTTGGTATCATATCAGCACTAATTTGGACAGCTGAGCCAGCACCTTTTTCTACAAAACATTACCAGCGTGAACCATAGTCTCTTCAGTTCTCGACGTGATGGTCCGCGGCTCTTGCTGCTCCACCACTGTGGACGGACAGTCACTCTTCCTCGTTGTTGACGTGAGTGTGGGCATGTCTGAGCATGCAGTCTTAATGAGATCGGTCAGGTGAGGAGTGAGCGTATCATTTCACTGCCTGGACCCGGCTGCTTAGTAATCCCACAGCAACAGGTAGAGACATTCCACTCTAAGCAACCGGGGGGGGGGGGGGTGTGTGTGTGTGTGTGTGTGTGTGTGTGTGTGTGCGCGTGCGTGCGTTCCTCAGATATGTGTTTATCCGTAACCAATGTTTACAAGGAGTGCGTTATTGATATGATACACACTAAGCAGCACATTTTACATTAGTAACAATAGAGGAGCATTTAGCTGCTTTAGAGCCAGATATTTGAGCAGCTGAAACCAAATAATTTGTTCCCTGGGTCTTAACCCTCCTGGCCCGAGAGGTACCTCAGGGGGAACAATTCAGACTGTATTTTCATAAAGCATCGAAAAAAAATATTCATTAAAACGAATATAATGATGTCGCATACCTCGTAAAACTTCACAAGCAGGCCTAAAAGAATATCAAAGCCGTTTAACATACTCCCAAACAACTCAGTCACAAACTACTAGCATTACTACAAAAAACCATATTCATATTTCGCATTTTGTGTGCACACGCTGCACGTTTCTGGACAGAGATACTCGAAGCTACATGCTAACAACAAAGCGCGATTGCCAAAATCACGCCAACACCACAACGATTACGGACATATCCGTAACATTTCTCTCCGTCATACTATCGCTGAGATATGAGGCCAACAGACACCAGCAACACAAATCATATTATCGCTTTATGATCATAAATATGACTTACTATTGACGTTTTCAAGCCGAACAGCTATCAATCCCTGCATTTTTTCGCTGGTAAACAGTGAATGGACTTCCTGCCTTTGCAACAGAGACACGCCTTTCCTTCGGAGGGGGTCATTTCACCCCACAGGGGAAGGCGTAACATGCTTTGGGTCCCAGAGACTGCAAGTCACTATTTTCGGAGACTTGGCTAACAGTGCTGTCACTCATTTTCAAGTGATTAGCTCAATTCTATTGGAGCTAACGAATACAGAGAGGTATGTACCATGGAGGTCGGCCAATGGGAGCCAGAGTTATTGTTCTGCGTAAGTATAAAAACTAGGAGCACGCGGCCAGCTGCATTACGCACAGCTGATTAAGCTCAGCTGATCAGCTGGAGCTTGCTTTCAGAAAGATGATAGATGAGATTTCGGCTGCCTTTTCACCGTTCGTTCATTTTTAGGATTACCGGTAATTAGTAAGATGTCGAAAGAGAAGACTTACAAATATAATATAAAATAATATAAAATATAATATAAAAAAAAATATATATTTTTTTTTTTCCAAAAAAAGCCAGAAATTGCTGCATTTGGATGTATTTAACACCATTAGTAATTTATAAGTGAAATATGTAGTTTAGTACATGAGGAAATTCAAATGGCACACATGGCACACATGGTGCCCAAATGCACATTTTGGAAATCTCGCCTAAACTTTCTGTACTAAAAATTCTCTAATTTTGTCTGCTTCACTTTATCAAAGTAAAACTTTGCAGAGAGACTGTTCACATATATGTGCTATGATTTGGGAGATGTTTTAGGCTGGGGGCTGCATCATTTCAATGAAATAATAACAATGAAGGGGCTTTTTTTTCAGGCGAACCTGAAACTTTTCAATTTGAGCTGTGTGCCATGTTCATTTACTCTTAACCAGTAACTTATACACTGATATTTACACATCTGAACAAATCTCACGTGTTCCTTTATTACAACACACCAAATTATTCAAATAGACCTTGTGCTTGCAAAGATGCACTCTTTTGAGTATGGGTATGCAATTTTCGAGCAGAGGCCTAAAATAGGGCTAGGGCTTAAAAGGTTAAATTAACAATCCTTATTAAGATTTTGGTCCTGGTTGATTTCAAATTTCTATTTGAGTAAAAAATAAAATTAAACGAGAAATTAAATTACCTACTAACATGCTATTTTTCAGATTTTAGTTTTATTTGATAAGGGACAGAGCACAGTAAAAAATGCAAGATGTAAATGTGCCGAAGTTATCAAAAAGTGCTAGGCAGGTAACAAAAACAGAGACAAGGTGAGAAAACAATATATATGGTCGATGGACTGTACTTGTATAGCACTTTTCTAGTCTTTTACTCAAAGTGCTTTAACACTACATGTCACCATTCACACCTGTTCCTACCCTGATGGCAGGGGCTACCATTCAAGGTTCATTTATACACATTCATACACCGCAGGCACAGCTTGCGGGAACAATTTGGGGATAAGTGTCACACATCGACATGGACTAGCGGAGCCGGGGATCGAACCTCCGATCCTCTGATTGAAGGCTCCCCCTGCTCTACCACTGAGCATATACAGCGGGTAAAATAAGTATTGAACACGTCACCATTTTTCTCAGTAAATATATTTCTAAAGGTGCTATTGACATGAAATTTCCACCAGATGTCGGTAACAACCCAAGTAATCCATACATACAAAGAAAACCAAACAAATGGGTTCCGAAATGAAGTTATGTGTAAAAAAATGGAATGACACAGGGAAAAAGTATTGAACACGCGTACTGAAATTGATATAATACTTCGTACAAAAGCCTTTGCTGATAATGACAGCTTCCTGTTTGGAGAAACTAGTCGCATGCATTGCTCAGGTGTGATTTTGGCCAATTCTTCCACACAAACAGGCTTCAAATCTTGAAGGTTCCGTGGGCCTCTTCTATGAACTCTGGTCTTTAGTTCGTTCCATAGATTTTCTATTGGATTCAAGTCAGCTGATCGTCTGGGCCATTCTAGCAGCTTTATTTTATTTCTCGCAGCACAGTTTGTCCAAATGTGCTGCGTTCAAACTTAGTTTATACTCAGCGTAGTGAAGCCGGCGGCAAGGCACGCGTGCCAGAAAATAACGTGTTCACAGCTGCCGCGTGGGGCACGTAGGCTCCAAGCCGTCGCAGTGCTTGGTCATGCACTTCACAAATAGTTCACTGATGAAGGCACTATTTACATTTCTAGGAATTGTACAAAGAAGGCCAATTCTCTTTTAAATGCTTTAGCAACAGGAGGTCTTAAAAATCTTAATTTGAGTTTATATTTTGCAGCCAAATCAAACTGTTTACAGGATATTTGTTTGTTTCTTTATAATGCTTTTAATACTTTTTAATACTACATTTATTTACAGTTTATACAAAGGTAATAAAGTAGTCCATCAATGTTAGTTATGACTTTACAGTTAATTACATTCCCTGCTTGGCATTGTAGAGGTTGATTTATGGCTTTTTACCGGTTACACCTACAGTCTATGGGCATATCTCTGGGTTTAACTCGTTGTCTTTTTGATTCTTCACGGTTCATTTTGTTTGTACGCCCTCTGGTATTTTAGAGAATAATAAGGCGCAGACAGCATAAACGCCTCCGTTCATGCTCCGAGGTTGCGCGCCGTCTGTGGAGACTCGCGCTTCGTCTCTAAGCACGAGAATAAACAAAGCTTCACAGTCCCCTCTCGTGGTGGCCTTGGTGCCAATGCCACGGTCAACCCTCTGTGAATTAATTTAGAGGCGGTGGAGCAATCCTACGCAAAGCCTTATACATAAATCAATCATATTTAAGATTGTGTCCATTGTTCCATTATGTGTGTGCATAACATGGAAAAATAACATTTGCATTTTTTCCCCCCGGAATGTTGCCACAGTTCGTAACACTGCAAATATATACATATTGCAATATCAGTGGGCCATAGGCTCAATTGCCATCATGTTACCTCCTTCAGCGAACAAAGACAATTATTTTAATTGTTGAGATTGTCACTTTAAAGACACAGATATGGGCCGGGTGTGTGTGTGCGCTTTTAGACCTGTGCAGAACTTCAGTCTGTAAATAGGCAACTGTTTTCCAACTTTATATGTAGATAATATGTCATGTTGTGTTTTCAGTTTGCTCTGCTGCCCCCAAGTGGCCATAAAATGAATGTTTCTCATCTTTATGTACTGCGCTTGTTCCACATTCCATTACAGTTCTCCTGTGTGTGTGTGTGCCTCAACTCAGCAACATGACGGTTGTTCTTGAGAAGACGCCGGATAAAAAACTGCGCCACAAGCTTGCAGTTCCTTCAAGGTGCACGAATGAAACCAAAACAAATTAAATAACGTTTCAATGATGCAAAGCAGAACATTTGTACCCGTTTGTTCTGAAAGTTACGGTTTGTTCTATTCCCTTTAGTTGACAGGACCTTTCTACATTTTACTTTGTCCGATGGAAGCCAAGGCACACAGCCCGAGGTGGAAGATGCCTCTCACAGAGTTTAAACCTGGCAGGAGATGGCCAAGTCCGACTATCAAAGACGGGGGAAGAGGCGAGATGGAGAGAGGGAGGGACGGAGGAGAATTGCACAAAAGTGTCACTATGGCTCCCGCGTCCGGGTATCTGACCGGCAGACAGTATGTAACGAGAAAGCCTCTGTTCTCTGCAGAACAACACGCATCTATCTTAAAGAAGACACATCAACAGATGCACACAGAGAAGGTGAGGAGGATTTATTTACTCATTCTGTTTTATTGATTTCTCTTTTCTTTAAAAGTGGAGGGGTGTAATATTTGTAAAAAAACCTTTTATTTATTCTCTGAGATTATAAAGTAAGAGATTTACGAGAAAAAACTTGGATATTCTCTGAGATTGAAGTTGTACATTTTCGAAAGAAATTTAATGTGAACGTTCTCCAAGTTTATAAAGTCAGAAATTAACAAGAAAAATAAAACTTATTTAAAAAAACGTTTTGTCAAGGAACCTCCATTCTTCACTTCACAAGCCACTCGTTTCCAAAAACAATCCAGCACCTCCACGGTATCAGTTTAGACATATGCAATATCTGTTTATACACCTCAAGTATCTCAGATAATTCTGTCTCGCAAAAAAATTACCGTATAATCTCAGAGAATAGCCAATTAGTTTTTCTCTTGAATTGGTGAGTCTTTTCTCATAAACTCTTCGAGAATTGAAAAAAAAAGTCAGTTTTTTTTCCCTCTTAATATTACCCCCCCCCCTCCCATAGCTCTGTAATTTATTTATGTTCTACCTACCATTTCCCTAATATGCCGTGGTAGTTTTTCTCGTAAACTTACAAATTCTTCTGATGAACAAGTCCACATTTTCTTAAATTTTAACTTCATTCTTGAATTATTTATTTTTTCTGTCCTATTTTTTTTTCACGTTAGTCCAAATATGTTGTAATAATCACAGTATTAGTCAAAATTTTCTACTCTGTGTTCAGTCTAATTTAAAACATTGTACTTATTTTGAACTGTGCATTGTTGTTCAAAAACAGACAGCAGATTTCTATCATAAATTACATGTATGAGGAAATGTATCAGTGGATTCACTGATGAGACTTCAACAGCAGAGTCAGTTCAAACATCCATCAGTGAGAACGCTCTTCTTCTTTCATGTCATTACTGTTGAGCTGAACCGAACTGTCACGTCTGAGTAGAACCATTACAGAACTGTTAGATAACTGAGTCTTTAACAGACAGCAATGTTCCAGTGTCATGTTTTAATTCTGTCACTTTCCTGCTTCGTAGGACAAACAGTTGTGTGTTGGCAGAAGAGAAGATGACCTGCAACGCGCTGATGCGGATATCTTGAAGAGACCAAGATCAGAGCTGATCCCAGAGAGCTTCAGCCTCTCTCACAGTGACGTCTCTAGAACAGACACAGGCTTACCCTTGGGGGTCTCGGATCTCAGGGCCAGGCTGCACCACAAAGAACCCACTTTTGAATCACCCTACCCCGGCAGCAGATCAGCTCAGCGGAGCCTCTCCAACTCCCTCCTGGAGGTCCAGAGACTGAACCCTCCTCGCAGACCGCAGCTGAACTCCACTGTCCTGTATCCTACCTATACTCCTCGCTCAATGCACTCCAGGCAAGGCCAGACCCAGCTCGGGCTGGGGGGTAGGGAGAGAGAGACCAAACTGTGCTCTTCTAGGGGAGACATAAAAGAACTTCCGATGTCCTTGCATCAGGCGAACTACTGGTCCGGTGCCATCCCCAAAGTTTTGCCCCCATCTCCAGACAGACACTCTGCAGACTGGGACCCAAACAGGGAGTACCAGGCCCTGCTGGACTACACCTACCCTCTGAGACCAGGACAGGTGGTCTTTGAGGGGGACAGCTCCAAGCTCCGGGGAGACTCACTCGTTCAAACGGACTCCAACCTGCAGGACTCTGGGATCGAACTGGACCACCTTTGTAGCTCCACCAGCCTGTCAGGGTTGGACTTTTCTCTCAGTGCTTGTCACGGGTCACCTGACCCGCAGGGGCTGAACAAATCCTCAGATGGTCCAGACCCCATGGGTCTGTCCATGGACAGTTTGGACTGCAGTAAGAATGGAGGTGGGATGAGTCGGTTTGACGGTCGCTCCTCCACCTCCACTGCTTTTCACCCACTGTCCAGGTGTGTGTGCAGGGAAGTGGACGAGGAGTTCTGGCCACTTCCGGATCAGATGGAGGAGCTGCAGCTGCTGTCCACACGGGTCAGTATTGAAGGACACTCTTCACTGAAGGACCACACTGGTGCTTTAAACCATTCACTATAAATCACTCATACTTTGCATTGTTGATGATCTTTTTCTTAAGAGTACGTTTTTAGATTGCATTCATTTCCACGTGGTCTGAAAATCCGCCTTCAAAGATGGAAGTACTGGTTTGTGTAGCAGTAACCTATATACAGTATGTAATGTGTGTGTGTATATATATATATATATATATATATATTTATATATATATATATATATATATAAAGCATTTTAACAATATATAGAAGATATTTAGATTAAAGAAAGTTCTGTATTTTCACATTTCCTGTTTGTTTTTAATGACTCGGATAAATGTCCTTCACTTCATATTAGAAGGAGCATGTGTAGAGCTGTCCGCTGTGTATGAATGTGGACATTTTGGACACATTATCAGCTCTTTAAACAAAAGTACAGTTAAACACAATGGCGGAGGGACAGACGGACACAGTGGATCAGAGTTTTTCAGCTTTAATGTTCAGCAGTTATTGTGTTTTCTCATGCTAAAGACAGAGAGTGTTTGGTCCATGTGTACAGGTGAGGGAGGTGACGGCCCAGCTGAGCCGGCCTGTCGCAACCAGTTGGGAGTCTCTGGAGCCAGGCACCATCCTGTCCTCCATCACCCTGCCTGAGAAACGGGAGGCTGAAGACAGAGATGAGGAGGCTACAGTCGAGGAGCTGGCGGGCAACAATCAAGACACAGATGAAGGAAAAGATGAAACGGGCAGAGAGGACAGGAGAGCTGCTCAGACCGGTAAGATAGAGACTTTATTCCAGTTTCAGTAATGAACAGGTGTAATTTGAATCTTGAAATAAATTTAAAAAACTGTGAAATATTTGTAATAAGGAACATTATTAGCACTGAGATTCTCGCCTACACTGTCGAATGGGTACATAATTGTGCCATTGGCTTATGCTAACCTCTATTGGCTAAACATTGGTGGAGGATACATATGGAAAATACATTATGTATGTGTGTGTGTGTGTGTATATATATATTTATAGGTATTTGTATATGTTGTAATATATATGTATGTATGTATATATGTATATATATATGTATATATGTATATACGTATATATATATATATATATATATACACATATATATATACTTAACACTGAAACAGGAACCTGTTCCAATTTATATCTGCACACATTTTGATGCTTAGCTTCCTTATTCTTTAACCATCTATTCTTATTCAGCTGTCAGAGGGATCTTTGTCTCTTTCAATCGTTTCAACCGGTTGAACCATTGTACAGCTTTTTGTTCTCTAGGTACAAACCAACATCAATCCGTAAAGAGGACCTTCTACAAGCTAAAAGCATGAAAGACAATTCAAAAATATCGAGTCATCCCCTCTAGGGTTGGGTACCGAAACTCTGTGCCAATATGGCACCGGTTCCTATACGTCCGGTATCTACCGGACCGAAACGCAACTCAGATTTTGGTGCTTCCTTTCGGTACCTGCGCCGATTGAAATACTTTTTTTACACGACTCTGATGACTCTGTCCTGGCAGCAGGACTCGGTCCTCCGCTCCTCACTCATAGTATTATTACAACGGGGTACTTAGCGCTGTCGCTCATAAGCACAACACAGGCACGCCAAAGCTTCTTCTTCTTTGAGACCAACTGGCGGTTGGCAAACGACACCAACTGGTAAAATAAAATAAGTCATGAGACGTGTCGTATTTTGCCAGAGAAGGAAAATATGCTCATATTTTTGCTAAATAATTGCTGAAGTTTGAAGCTGTAGTGTGTGTACAGAGTGTGTGTGTGTTTTGTATTTATTTATATTTATAGTATACTTTAAACAGTTAATATATTGTTCAATTTGAAGAAAAAAGTATCAGTTTAGGCACCGTTTAGGCACCGGTATCGTTTTAAAAGTATCGTTTTAGCACCGGTATCAGAAAAAACCCAAACGATACCCAACCCTAATCCCCTCAGACATCTGACTGTAACGTATCAAGCTTTTGTGGATTGTTTTGATTTTGTTTGCCCAGGTTTGGAGAAATCTGTCTCTGAGGTTTCTGCCTCCACCAACAACATAATGCAGGCAAATGGAGTTTGTGGTGCTTTACAGCTCTGAAAAATGTCACCTTAAAATAAATTCCCCGATCTATCTCCTGTCCATCAGCAGCTGATCACAGGGACTCCGAGACAGTGAGGAGGAGTTCTGGAGCCTGGGTGGAGCCTGTAGGAGGGGGACTGAGTCCATCCAGTCTCAGGGAGGTGGAGGTTTTGGCGGAGCAGCTGTGCGGCCTCACCCTGCCCGGCGGCCGGACAAGCAGCCGGGACGACTGGGAGCAAAGTAACTCCCTGATGCAACACATTCAGGTAGAGGCACGATCTGACCTTCCGGACAATAGCGTGACTGCAGTCCTCCATACGTGTGTGTGTGTGTGTGTGTGTGTGTGTGTGTGTGTGTGTGTGTGTGTGTGTGTGTGTGTGTGTGTGTGTGTGTGTGTGTGTGTGTGTGTGTGTGTGTGTGTGTGTGTGTGTGTGTGTGTGTTCGTGTTCGTGTTCCAGGTCTTCTGCTCACACCTGGAGCAGCTCATCCAGCAGCTATACACGGTGTCGGAGAAGATGGCGGTGCTGGCTGCGCCCACGGTGGACATAGACAGCGTGAAGTCGTCTCTGGCTGAGTATCAAGTGAGGACGGAGCCTCAAGGCCCTGTTATACTTCAGAATGGATGCACATGTGCTTCTGTTTCTACCACAGTGGGTGTCTGCATAGGTGGCCACACATTTCGTGAGCGTGATTTCGCCTGTGGGTTTGCTGAATATGAAGATGTCTACAAAAAAAAAACTAAATCTTGGTTTGTCTTTTTTTTTTATTGGTCTGTGTTGTATTCCTGTCCACCCTGAAACAAAATAAGGTGTTGTTTTTGACTTTGAATGAAATTCAGCGACTTTGAGTGGCAAGTGTGAGAATGCGTTCATTTTTATAGACTGTATAAAAGAAGAGGACGTAGTCATCACAACATCACTCATTTATGGGGTCAGATCAGTCTCAATAATCACAAATGCACATAAAGATTCACAAATGCGCACACAACAATTCACAAATATATTCGATTTACAAATGCACGCAGAACAATTCACAAATACATTCCAATGCACAAATAAATAAATTACGATTTATATAAATGTAAAAAAAAATCACAAATATAGCCTGACGTGGCTTGATTCACAAATGCGTTTTTTCAACATTCTCTTTTTCAACCAACTACCAAAACGGTGGCGCTTGCAACAGGAAGTGCCTTTGAGCTTCCCCTGTCGCTTCCGCAAATTGCGTAACTCTAACGCTGGCAGCCTCATGGGGAGGGGAGGGCGGAGCTGCGCTCATGTGATTGGTTGAAAAAGAGAATGTTGAAAAAATGCATTTGTGAATCGAGCCACGTCAGGGGAGTCTCAATAATCCCACAAATATACGTGTAGCGTTCTGCAAATAAATGCAGTGTGATCCACAAATAAATACATACAAAACCACAAACAAATGTAAAAAATCCACACAGAAATACTTACAAATGCAGAAATATATTTGTGATTTTTTTTTTTTACATTTATATAAATCGTAATTTATTTATTTGTGCATTGGAATGTATTTGTGAATCGTTCTGCGTGCATTTGTAAATCGAATATATTTGTGAATTGTTGTGTGCGCATTTGTGAATCTTTGTGTGCATTTGTGATTATTGAGACTGATCTGACCCCATACTCATTGGTTTGTGGACTGCCGTTTTGAAGCCTTGAGTTTGGCGATTTTGTTCATGTTCATTCTTTGCAACCGAGGAACAGAAATTACCATATTTGGATTGTGAAGGAGAGACGTAAAGACGCCATATACGTCTTTGGTAGCGGCAGCAACCTGTCAATCACTGTTTGCCTGCTCTAAAGCACACTCTGCTTTGTGGTCTTTTTAAATCTAAATAGACCATAATTTACAAATTGAACATCCTGCTGTATTGAAGAAGACTTTGAAACTAGAGGCTCAAGAGGAAGAGCGGGTCATACTTAAATCAGAGGATCGGCGGTTCAATCCCCGGCTCCACCATGTCAATGTGTCCTTGGGCAAGACACTTTACAAGTCCATTTACCATTTTACCAAAATATTGTGCAGTTTTGTTCAGCAGTGTGCGAGATTAGCCATGGTCAGACACAGAGACTCGCACAAGACAAATTTTTTTTTATCTCCAAGCGGAGATGATGATCAATAAAAGCAACATTGATTTGGACATTACAGTTTATTAACGTACAAAACATACAAAAATATGCTTTACTCAAAGCCACAAGACTCTAGTGTGGTTTCAAAAGTAAAAAAAAAAATCAGTTTAAATAAATAACAGATATAATAACATGTAAAATGTAAACACCTTTTACTAACATCGTTTTCCGTCGAATTTGTGACGTCAAACATGACAAAACAAAACAAAAACGGGAAGAGTCTTCTATGTGGGTTTTCCCATGTTTAAATATGCACTAATCTCTGTGGGTATAAATGTGTGTGTCGTGTTCATTACATCGGAAAAGAAAAGTGTTTTCCTCAGCAAACCCAACCCTACTTAGTGAGTTGATAAACCGTAACAGTTGTCACTTACTTCATGCCCATTCTGTTCTGCTGACGGTGAAATGTGACGCTTCTCGTTGTCAGAGTTTTCAGAGAGAAGTGAGCAGCCACCAGCCCCTGACCTCCTGTGTTCTGCACACCGGACGGCTTCTCCTCGGCTGCATCAACAACACATCTCCACGTCAGTCTGCTCACTCGCTTAAGTCATTGTGAACAAACGCGTCACCCCATCTTTTTTTCTCATGATGCTCTTTTTTGCATTCTTTCTCTTTCTTTCTCTCTCTCTGTCTCTGTGTTTCCAGTTTTAAGAGACACCCTGCTGTTGATCGAGAGGCGGTGTGGAGCTCTGGAGACACACACCGAGCACTTCTTCTCCTCCATCCTGTCCGCCATGGACAGCCTCACCCGGCCAGGTCCAGTCCAGCAGAGCAGAAGGGAGGACCTAGGCCCTGTGGGGGTCCAGGGGTCCACTTTGTGAACAGACTGCAGGACTTGTCTGTGATAGGTTTTTTTTCACTTACTTTGTTGTTGTCTTACATTCTTCCAACAATTATTTTTTATAATGCAAGGCTCTCATACATACATACAGGGTATGTATGGCTTAACGTCTGCTTGATTCTTGCTCTCCATTACAACAAGAAATGGAAGGAGGAACTGAGTGTCTAAACTGAACCGTAATCGGTTCAGTTTAGACACGGTTCAGCATGACAAATGTTCTATCATGCCCTTTTCTACTCAGGATTAAAGTCACCATTGTATTGATCTGATCACTGGTTCTGTGACTTCTAATGTCTGTGTTTAAGGCGAAACACTACAAGACTGGTCATTTTTTAACATGTTATCTTTCAACTAAATGAAAAGAAAATAACCAAAATACACATTTAGGTGTTGATTTTACTACTTTGTCTATTTGATCTGAAGATTTCTCCTTAATTCACCAAAAGATACCATTAGATAATGCCTTGTTTACATATTTAAACAAAATTTCCTACAACTTTAATACAAAAACTGAATGTCTTAATGTAATTAATTAACTGGGGCAGTTTCATGGTGATATGTATTAGTATATTTTCTTAGTCTATTCAACTGTAGTGTCTTCAAAATGTATGTCATTTTACATACTCAAAACATCTTTGGCACTTGCACCCAAAAGTTTCGTTCCCATCTATATTCTGAAGGTTTTTTGTTACAGAGGTTTTGGTTTATAAATCATTTGTAGCCTAACTTACAGAATTAGGTGAGAATGTATTAAAAAAAAGCTCTTAACAATATTTCCTTATTTACGGAGTGATACAAATAGACATCAAAAATACTCTCTGCATAAACCTTTCACTGATATCACCTCAACACGTTTTATACTGGCTTTATCCTTGGGGGCGACCGTGGCTTACTGGGTAGAGAGGGTTGTCCGCCAACCGTAAGGTCACCGGTTCGATCCTCGGCTGCACCGTGTCCTGTGTCGAAGTGTCCCTGAGCAAGACACTGTACCCCTAACTGCTCCCCGGGTGCCTGTCATTGGCAGCCCACTGCTCCCTATATATACAGGGATGGGTCAAATGCAGAGAATAATTTCCCCACTGTGGACTAATAAAGGAATGTTTCTTCTTCTTCTTTATAAAATGTTAAGATATTTGTTCTGGAAATAAACATACATTTTCAGAAAACTTGAAATACAGAAAAATGATTGTCTTAATGCAAGTTCAACAGGGGAAGTTTCATGGTTATATCTATTAGTTGTAAAGGAGAGTTATCGCATACTCGTAGCCACAATGCACAAACAAATGATTTAATGGTTTACACACAAATGACTTAATGGTTTACCAATGTTGGCAAACCATTAAATCCTTTGTGCATTGTGGCTACAAGTGTGCAACTACTCTCATTTACACTACTGGTCAACACCTCTCCAACACTGGTGTGCGCTTCTCCTCTCTCTCATCCTTGATGTCTGTTAGTTAAACTTTTATACTCGTCACCTGTACCGTTTCCCCTTAAATGATAAATGGCACTTTCAAATGGAATCACAAACTGAATCTGTCTTTCATATTCCACCCCACAGTTTGTCTCCTGTGCTAACAGTCACACTTCAGAGAGGGCTCTCCTTCCTTTACAGATGTGTAAGCAGTGTATCGTCTCAACCTGAAATGAAGTTAGAGTCCACAGAGCACGAGCTGGGATATGTTGGCGTTCGGTCTCAGAGCTCAACAGGAAGAACCAAAAGTACCATTTCGGAGATTCACTTTATGATCGAATCATTACTTCATCATTTAAAGTTACTGCGAGGAACTTTTAACTGGTTATTAACCAGTCTCAATTTAATCCTGATACCTCTGTATGACCTACATGAGTAAACAAGACCATCAGAGAAAAGATAGTTATTTCTAATGTATTTTTCTGTTACATTTAATGCTTCAGCTCATACTCAAGCAAAATCATGCAGCTTCACCAGAAACTCCTTTATCTCAGACTCCAAACGGTAGCGACCAGCCCACCACCGTAAACGGACCCAGATCTGGCTTTGCTGCCGTTTTCTTCCTGTAGTCAGAAGCTCCGGCATGAAGTGTAGAGCACCGCTCCTCTGGCCAGGAGCAGAGCTTCACCTCGCTGCTCCTGCGGTCCCCGCTTGGAGCAAACACCGACACCACACTGCTGGAGACCCGGGCCGTATTGCTGCCCCCCTGGAGGGAAGGGAGTCACGGGAGAACCAGAACCAGGACTGAGTGGGACAGACTGTCAGACCGTGCTGCAGTAAAATGAGAGGTTTTCTAAAGGGACTCTGGTGCTTGGAAACGCAACCGTTTCTGTCCACAAGACCGCCAAAATCATTACAAAATGGATGTTCCTCGTAGTAGCTTTAAAAAGTCATAATAAGAACATGGAATTATTAATTGACAAATTGGATTGTACGTTTATTAATGTATCATTTATCCCAACACTTTCTAATAGCGTTTTCGAAAACGGATAACTATCGTGATGGCCCACTCCTGTGAAATCAGACAATCAATATTTGAGGACAGGAACAGCTGTGTCTGGCCTGCATATTCTCCAGTCAGTCTGATCTCTTTTTATTGCCAATTATGAGTGAAAGCAGCTGCTCGTGTTTCTAGATGGAATCTTGGTGTTGGGGATGGAGAACGTTGACAAGGCCATCAATGTTATGGGAGCAGTTCATGGAGTGTGGAATGAGTGCACAGGCGTTCATGTGAAGAGAGGGATAACGAAGCTTACTGATTAGATAATTTAAACCCAGAGAGGAAAAAAGAAGCGTGCCGCTTAAGTGGAAGTCATGAATGAGAGAGCGGCAGTAAATGTAGAAAGATGGTACGGAACGCCCACATTAAACCAGACGTCACAGCCCTGAGGTATGGCAGCACTAAGGTGGAGCTCATGGACCATGAAGCAGTCGCTCAGTGTCTTCTAGCGACGCGCCCCTGTAGAGGTCGGTTGACAAGGCAAACGCTCCTGTCTCCCACTCAGTACAACCTCATATATGAGCAAATCGCACCACATAACCGGGGGCTAGCTGCCGGGGCCATCAAAGGTGCACCCTCGGTGATCCATGGCAGGATCCCAGGTGAACTAGATGTCAACACAGACAGGAAGATGTGGAGCGGTGTAGGGACAGAGGTGGGACCAGTCCTTGTTTTGCAAGTCCCAAGTCAGTCTGTGCACTCAAATTCCAAGTCAAGACAATTACCATTAAGTCAAATCCTAAACTTCGAGTGTTAAACAAGTCATATTGCGCTCATCACCAAATGTAATGCACTTTTAACAACAGAGTAATACGTTGATTTTCCATAAACCGTAAAAATATGTATATTTATTTTTTGAAACAATTGCGACTGAACTTTAAAAAATTGTATAAAAATAACTGTTGAACTGCGGAGGAAGACTCGCAGTGTCTCAGACAGTTACTGACTGTTTGTCAAGCATATACTATATACCATAAGGCCCAAAACGTTGTACAGCACAATGACTCCCTACATGTGTCATTGAGGAAAAAATGCAAAAATACCTTCTTTTTTTATTGACTCATTAATAGTAGCCTACAGTGTACAGGTACTGACATGAGCTACATGTCTTCCTATTCACGCCTACTTCCTAAAACAACAAAACCAGTGATGTCACAACTATGATTGAATGAATGAATGAAATTTATTTATATAGCGCTTTTCACAGACATAACATCACAAAGTGCTTAACAGAGCAGAAATTTAAAAGCATAAAAAACACAATGTGACCCGATGGTCAATAAATTACATACACAGAGAAAAAAAATAAAATAAAAATGTAAAACATATTTTAAGAGCAGGTCTAGGACATGGGTTTACTTTTACACAAATGCCAGCCTAAACAGGTGGGTTTTGAGCTGGCTTTTAAAAGTATCCACAGTATCTGCGACGCGCAGAGTTGCAGGCAGAGCATTCCAGAGCCTCGGGGCCACTGCCTCAAAGGCTCGGTCACCACGGGTCTTAAATCGTGTGCGTGGGACTGACAGAAGACCTAGAGCGTTTGACCTGAGAGTGCGGGCGGGTGAATAGGGGCGAAGTAGATCAGCTACATAAGCCGGAGCCTGACCGTGAAGTGCTCTGTAAGTGATGGTGAGAGTTTTAAAGTGTATCCTAGATCCTACAGGAAGCCAGTGGAGAGATCGGAGTACAGGGGTGATGTGAGACCGTCGATTTGTCGACGGTCTGCACCGTCTTAACCGTCTGCAGGATGACCTGCAGACGGTTAAGAGCAGATACACTGAGTGATGTGAAAAGTGAGTTGCAGTAGTCAATGCGTGAAGAAATAAATGTGTGTATGATCATCTCTAGTTCAGGTGTTGATACTACAGATCTCAGTTTACTGATGTTTCTTAGATGGAAGAAACATGACCTGGACAGCTGCTTAACATGGGGGTCAAACGACATGGATCGATCCCTAGATTGCGCAGGTTGCAATGGGCAGCAGAGGAGAGTGGACCAATAATCTGCCTGATCATGGGGACAAACTCATCTGGAGCAATAACTAGGACCTCCGTCTTAGAGTCGTTGAGTTGCAAGCAGTTTTCTGCCGTCCAGTCTCTGATGGCATTGACACAGTCCAGGAGCCTAGTTAATGTGAAGGCCTCGCTGGGTTTGAATGACAGATGGAGTTGGATGTCATCTGCATATAAGTGATAGGACACATTATAGCTTTTTATGATCGGCCCCAAAGGTAACAGATAAAGGGAAAATAACAGAGGCCCCAGAACCGAGCCCTGCGGTACACCACAAGACAGTGGAGAGGTAACAGACACAAAATCACCCACAGAGACATTGAAACTTCTGTCATTGAGGTAAGACGTGAACCAGTCTAACGCTATGCCAGATATGCCCACCCAATCACGTAGCCTCTTAATCAGGATGTTATGGTCTACATGTCGAATGCAGAACTGAGGTCCAGAAGAACTAACACAGAGCAGTTACCTGAATCAGAACACATTAGAGTGTCATTTGAAACCCTCAGGAGAGCGGTTTCAGTAGAGTGTTGCTTACGAAACCCAGACTGGAACTTGTCGTACATGTTGTGCCTCTCCAGTGCAGCAGTAAGTTGTTTGACCACCACTTTCTCTCAAATGTTGGACAAGAAAGGCAGTTTTGATATAGGCCTGTAGTTCATGGGCAAAGCTGGATCTAAGTTAGGTTTCTTTAATATGGGCTGGATAGTGGCATGTTTGAAATAGGAAGGGACAATTCCTGTAGACAATGAGGAATTGACAATAGATGTTACTGCAGGGCCAATAATGAGCAGAACTTTCTTAAATAGAGAGGATGGTATTATATCCAGAGGGCAAGATGGTGGCTTTGTTTTGTTAATTAAGTCCATCAGGTCTTGAAGGCTGACAGGCTGGAAAGAGTCCAAATTAATTATAGGTGAATTAGAACAGATGTTTCTGGCATGAGTAGGAGCGTGTTTGCAATACAATTACATTATATTGATCACTTCTGATGATGTGTTTTATTGTCACTAATAAATACTGTTGACACGAGTAAGAGCAATACAAATGTCAATCATGTATGTAATCAACTGCCAACCAAAGCGTACAGTTGAACTGTATGGTAAACTATGCAAAGCTGATGTGTCAAGCTGGTCAAATGCAACTGGGATATGACCGGAAATATTACTTGTGTTTTCGTTTTTCAGCATAAACGTCGTCGTATTTCACCGGAAGTTGTGTGTAATATGCAACTTGACACCGGGCACTGACTCCTCTTTGCCACGTTTCACTAAATGACGTAATCCTTCCCAGGGCTTGACAGTTCCCTGTTGCGGTAACGACACAGTCCGAGTGAGAGAGAGAAGGGGCCAGGTTAGCTAGATATCACCTGTTTATTTGCTTTAGGTTTGCAGTGTCAACAGTCTGATTTGAAAAGACCCGTTAAACCAAGCTACGTATTTTTGCGTTATTCCTGACTTGGCTAATGTTAAGTGTTTCCTGGTTGGAGTTGCAGCCATTTTGGATTTTTACCGACAAACAACTAGCCGGTCGTGGTTTTTGGGAGCAGTGTAAGCTAGCCAGCGCTTCCGTTTACATATCTGAACACCGCTGTTTATCTACAGATAGGGGAAAAGGAGACGTTTGACGACAGGAGATAGGATATACAACGAGTCAACAATGAATCCCGAATAGTAAGTATCATACTCAAGAAACATTGTTACATTTTTGCCAGCTAGCTAAGGGGAGCTTTGTGCTAACAAGTAAGTTAGCACAAATAACTTGAAATTAGCAGTCAAACTAATTTAGCGGGTAACATCAGCTGACATTTACCCTAACGTGCACCTGTGCCTACCTGACTGAGACACTAACCATTTCCCAGTGATGTCGGTGGAATGTTAAACACTTGTCATTCGATAGATATTGGTAACAAATTGCTCATTTGCTATATGTTTATTTTCATTTTAAGCCAGTTGTTGGGCCAGCGGCCCAACAAAGTGACTGGTTTTGGCTCGCTGCATTTCACGCCGAGGTGTAACGTAACCTTAAAAAAAACGTTGTTGAGTTGCTTACTTAACGCGAACTTCTATCTTTGCCCTTAATAGTGGTTTTCGTTACACATTTATTAGCGACATTAGAATAGCTAGCTGGAAGTATCCATCATTCATTTAATCTTTACGAAAAAAGACTCGACATCAAGGGTTCCCTAATTCAACGTTACATTTTTTTGAAATATCCTGCCCCGTTGTCGATGGTTATACTTCAGACTGCGTATGTCATTGTAATGGGTTACTTGTTTATTTTTTTGGAAACATACTCTGCAGCAGCATTTATCTGTTTACGGTCCAGGTACAGCTGGTTGGGCATGACTCGGTTTTTAGTCATATGGTCTAGTGCTGAAGCAGCCTCTCAGTCATGTGTAGGTCACATGCTGTAGGACAAGCCCTCGATTTCAACACAGCAGCGTTGAGCAATTTCATCGGCCTTTGGTTTTCCATTCATACATGTTGACATCGGTGGATTGGAAATTGTTTTTGGAGTACAGTTTTTCCTTGTTTGACAAGCTCGTACTCTACTACTCCAATCTAAAAACTCTACAGCCCTAATTATCTTGTAATTTCTCTAAATGGTGATATTCGATCCCTATTCCCCATCTTGTATTAATGATTCACCTGCTTGGTGTAGACTAGATACTCCTAAACAAGGTCCATGATCTTCTTCTTACTCAATGAGCGTCACTGTCAAAATGAAAGGGAAGATGTTTTAGATTTATTTTTCTGTTAAAGTGGATGCATTAGGAGTATATCCTTATCTTCTGTATCGTTCACTGTCACAACATTGGATCCAGTCAACTCATAAACTGCTCTTTCGTGTAGGCCAGGCCTATGTGTTGCAATGAAATTAGATGAATTGTAGCATGAATCGATATGAATAGCATGTCTTTATTTAGCTATTAAATTGTAAAAACATTCAATCACAGTAGAATATCATAACTTGTAACTTCAAGCATTAACGTGTAGTATAGTCATCATGATTTAACTTTAAATATAATCAGAAAAAAAGAATTACACAGCACTGCAGAAAAGCAGGTCTGATGAACATTATTGTATGTATTGTATTGATCTCCAGTTACGGTAACAAATCACTCAAACTCATAAACGGATATATTTTTTTTTTAAAACACACATCCCAACACCTGACTCTGTCACTCTCAGCATATTTTCATAACTTAAAGCCCACTGTTAACATGTTCAGTTCACTCATGAATAAGTCAACAACCCTCTCCGCTTTACTTTTACTACTTTGCTAGTTTTACTACAATAAGATAAACAATCAGATTTAGAACAATAACTTTTATTGATTCCCAGGGGTGAAATTTGCAATATATACAAAATACAGCAATATTACAGATAACTAGAGAAAGTCGAATAAATAAGAGGTATATGAGGCAACTAAATTAAGAATATGATGAATAATTAAATAAAAAAGAGAAAATAAATGACAAGAACAGTAACACGCAGACAAAATTGCAAGATTAAGTGACATATGCTCATTAATAAAACTGTTAGAGGTTTTGGGTTATTACAAATATCACATATGCTGTTTTGTGTGATTGAGATGTACTAGCAAGTTTCATATCCTAGAATGTATTTGTAACCAGGACAACAGTGTCTTACTTAAACTGTGAGGTAGCACATTCTTCTTTACTACAATTCAAGAAGTCCATGTCCTTGCTCAAGGTTTAACACCTAGGGCTAAAAACATGCAAGAGAAGTCCTTGAAATTAAAAGAAACGAGTAGAAATGATTATTTTCCCTCTAGCTTCCTGCTTGTACATCTCGGCTCCTGTACCAGCTCTTCTTCTCTGCTCCCGTGGCAGCTCGACTTCCTTTCCTCACGTCTTGATGTCGTATGTGTCAAAGGATGGACGAGGAGAGACCGAGAGGGACTGGTTGTTGCGGTCGAGCTAACACACAATCCCGTCATTATAAAGATAATGGCGACAAAAAAAAGTGTTGCCTGGCGAGCCAACTCAACAGATTAGCTCTTAAATTGATCAATTGAATTAGTGGGTGTCCACACTTGATTCAAAGCGATTACAGAGGTGGAAGAAGTACTCTGACCTTTTTTAATTTTGTAAAAGTTGTTGGATTACAATGTACAAATATTCTGTTGCATGTGAAAGTCCTGCATTTTTTTGTTGACACGCTGCAGAGCTAGAGCCAATAGAAAGCCGTAGAGCTTCCTATTGGTGCAAGGGCGGCACTTGCTGGGTGTCATATGATGTGCTACGGTGGTAGTGTGTTTTCAGCTTTAGGAGTGTGGTGCTGCAGAGGATCAGTAGGAAAAGGAAGAAACAAAGAGGCTGAACACTAGCAGGTTGTTGATAAAGAGTTCTATAGCTGAGCTCGGATATTGTTCTGTGTGTATTGGGAAGTGAAAGATGATCATTATATTGCCTAATTTTATTTGGGTGTAATGACAAGAGATGCCGGAAGAAGTTTAGCTTGTATGTTGGCTGCAGGCTGTCTAGACCCGCCTTGTTGCATGACAGTGTTAAGGTGGATCACTCGGCTTAATGAAATAGTAGAATGCCCTACCCTAGGTATGCATGTTGTTCTATTCCTCAACAATGCTCTGTGAGAATGGAAACTGAGCATCTGTCAGCCACAGCCCACAGTAGACTACACAATTCTAGGGACTGAAAATACCTCCACGCCAATCTTAAAATATGTGAAGATTAAGCCTATTAGACTGGTAACGCCTTAAAAAGCAGCAGCTCGGTCTGAGCTTGGTAGAGTCACTTTTGTGAACCTGATGTTTAGATCATTGTTGGAAAGTTTTACTTAGTAACCATCTTGAAACAATCAGCAAACCGAGGGAGTTTTCCCACTTGGTCCATTTCAGCCCTTCAACACCAAAGGAACACAGACCTTGATGAAACTAACCATCGTCAGACCTCCTGTGGAGGCTGTCTTCAAGTCCGCATTGTGGTTCGCTCAACCTGTGCATTGTGAATTCAGCGCTCGCTTTGTGATTTATCCCTCTAGGCTTGCCGTTAAAGATTCCCCGTTTGATCCGCCGTGTGTGTGTGTGCGTGCGTGCGTGCGTGCGTGCGTGCGTGCGTGCGTGCGTGCGTGCGTGCGCGCGCGCGTGCTCTATCAGCTTTGTAGATGTCGACATTGTGACCAGAAAAACCTTGTTGAAATTGCCAGGATCTGCCAGTGGGCAGCACAGTCCTGCTTGGCTAAATATAGGGGCTAACAAAGCCGACAGAGGTTGCATTGAGTTACATTACACTCTCTGGAATATCCAAGTTTTTGTCTCATAAATTTGTGACTTTATTATCTTGCAAATCTTTGGGTTACCATTGGCAACCATTTCGAGAAATTGTCAACCAACTCTTGGCCTTTGGTTGCCCTCAGTGGCAACCACTTATTAACATATAAAAAATAGGGGCAACAAAATGTACACCCTAAAAAATATTTTTTTAAATCATTGTTGCATTAGTGGTATTAAATATTTCTGTGACAGTCGGAACCAGACAACACTGCACGTGCATACGCACTGGCATCTCTTTTAAAGACAAAAGCAAATTCAGTTGTTTGACAGTGGGATGGAAAGTTCGACGGTCCCGTCAACTTCACAAATGGATCCAACTAACAAATAACCCGATGAACCTGAACTAAAAATAAAAAGGACATTTTGGAGGTGTAGTTCCCCAGCATCTTTTGCTGGATGAAAAATTATACTTTAAAGCATGTACAACATACACCTCAATAAGTGACACTACTATTTCTGGATATCCCCTAACTACTTTTTTTTTTTTTTTTAACTTCTCCCTGACAGTGACTATTTATTCAAGCTGCTCCTCATTGGTGACTCTGGTGTTGGAAAGTCTTGCCTTCTTCTCCGATTTGCAGTGAGTTTCCCCAAACAATACAAACAGTATGTTTTATATGAACTCTATTTTAAGTTTTGAACTATATGGTGATTTCATGCAGACTGTTGAAAGCTGTCTTCAGCAGGACAACATTATAGAATATATATCTTTACTGGGTTTCTCATTAACTCAACAAGAAACTAACTTATACCAAACAAACTCAAGCAGTTAACTTACCTGTAACTCATTAATTTACTGTGAAACATGCTCCATGTTTGTATACAATTTAAACATTCCCTGTGCCAACACTGTGGCTACTTCCCACAGGTGCTAGTAGTGACTGATGCTGTGTATGTAGTGAAGAAGGAAGGAAGTGAACAGGATGTGTGAGCCAACTAACTGACTTTCTTTTCGCAGGATGACACATACACAGAAAGTTACATTAGCACTATTGGTGTGGACTTCAAAATACGAACCATAGAACTAGATGGAAAGACCATTAAACTTCAAATTGTAAGTAACCTACTGCTTCAATTTCATATCAGTGTCCTTCAGTAACTATGGCTCACTCAGAAAGTCAGTTTCTCAGGACATCTGTACAACTGCCAACATTAATGGCATTATTCTAGACTTCTCTTATTGTCAACAAATCCCTTTCAAGGTCAGTAGATGTTGCTGAAGATATGTCTTAAAAAATGACCCTCAAATATATGGTTTTATTTTTAAAGAGCTCAGTATTTTCATGACACAGTTGATCACTGTAGTTTTTAGCTAAAGTTACTCAAACAAGAGGAAATCATGCATTTGTCTAGGACTATTTTCAGCGGCGGATTAATTCATGTTTTTTGCTCTAGTGAGTATTTGTGGCAAATGGACGATGTATGTGGGATTTAGTCAAAATATACTTCAGTGTATTTGTTGAAAAAATAAAGAATTAAACTATTAATTAGCACTATATACTTGAATTTGTGTTTGACTATTGATGCTCACATTCAAAGATATACAAAAAGTGTTTTTGTCAAGTTTTCATCAACTGTATTTATCTTTTTCCTTTGACAGTGGGATACGGCGGGTCAGGAGCGGTTTCGTACAATCACATCCAGCTACTACAGAGGTGCTCATGGTATCATCGTAGTGTACGATGTCACAGACCAGGTCAGTGTAACATTACACCATATTCTACCTATAAGAACTGCTCATTAATACCATGGGAGATGAGATTTTGCCCACCAATCACCCGCCACAGTGGCGAGACATAATCTTATTGGCCTGGTTTCTTATGAACTGAAATGCAGAGATGAACAATTTCTCATTTTGCTGGTGTCTCCCAGGAACCCTGTCAGATGACATGGTTAGATATTTTAACACTTTCCAAAGGAAGAGTCTACTTGTATGTATGTGCAGAGGTAGAATGGTATTCAGGAGTGTAAAAGAACAAGCGAGTTTCTTCCATTTGGGAAATAAGTGTGTTCACTTTACTCAAATCAATGCTCTCTGCTCTGTGATGAGGGGAAATGGGTCCTTCTTCCTCAATGGATTTCTCACTGTATGACTTTTTTTGAGTGCTCATCTAAATGGAGGTTTTACGCAAGAACTATTTGAGTCAGAGGACGCAAACATGAAAATCTTCAAATTTGGCACAAACGTCCACCTGGACTCAAGAATGAACCGATTAGAATGTGGTGGTCAAAGGTCAGTGTGACTTCACAAAACACGTTTTGAGCCGTAGCTCATTAATGCATATGCTAATTACGACAATTTCACACAGATTTCCAATTGGATGAAGTGAGGACAGACATGGATATAGAATGCTGGTTGGCACTCAACCACAAGGCAGTATTTCTAGTTTTCTTGAGTGTAGGGGGCGGGGCTTCACAGAATGCAGGTGGGGAGAAAACAACGGTACAGACGGATGGAGATAGAAAGAGTAAATGTCAGGCACACTGGTGCAACCAATGACAATGTTTCGTTGCACTTGACGGATTTCTGGTCGGTACAGCAGGAATTCATGTTTTCACGACCTGTAAAGCATGATGTAATCTGATGGCATTTAGGTATAAGGCAGTGAAGTGTCTGATTTTACTGCAAGGTGTCTCCCAGTGTTTGCTAAACATGGTCTATAAAGGCAGCCTTGTGTTAGCTCACGATGTTCACTGTGTCCACTGGGCCCCCTCTGCCAAAACTCCACTTTACCACAATAATTCCTGACACATCGGGAAGTAGTTCTGATTTTTATTTTACAATCAAAAGATGGTTTAGTAATTGGTGGTGGAACTAGAGGAGTTTCTCCCCTGAAACATGTGGTTGAAACAAAATGATATTACCATTACCCAGGGCTTCCAGCTTGGAAATTCTTAGCAAGAACAACCCAAATCAGTAAGCCAACACTAAGCAGTCCATGCTGCAGCCCCACTGTCCTCTTTATGTTCAGCTTGAGATATGGAAGGATAAGGCCCCGCTTGCGTAACTCTCAAAGTTCATAAGCTGCATCATTCTTGTCTCGTATTGTGTTCTGTCCTCGCAGGGTTTCAAACTGACTTCCCGTCAAAAAAAGTGCCGAAACACATTGCATTACAAACAAACAAATATTAACTCTGGCTCCGTGGAAGCTGCTGTTGTCCTGTAGCAGATTCAGCTCAGCACTGATGTTAAACTGTCCCGTGTCTCAGGAGTCCTTCAACAACGTCAAACAGTGGCTACAGGAGATCGACCGCTATGCCAGTGAAAATGTCAACAAGCTTTTGGTTGGGAACAAGTGCGACCTGACAACAAAGAAAGTGGTGGATTACACGACGGCAAAGGTAAGGCCCCCTGGGTATTCACTCCCACACAAAGAAGCTTTTGTACATGAACCTTTTCATGCTTCAGACTGTTTTTGTCTCAATATATTAGTATGACACAAAGTAGATAGTTAAAAGATAACTTCTTATTAAAGTGAGAGACTCAAATAGGCTGATCCCATGCCGAGGTATGGCCCAGAGTCACAGCCAAGTCCTACCTCTCCATAATATAGCAAACGTGAATAGAAAAGATTCGTTTTTTTTAGCGGTACAGCCCATAACCAAATGTGTACCACCCAGATTTTTAAATCTTTGCTTATCTACTACATCATTAGTTCAAAATCATTCAAAGTGATCTTTAACGTCAATAGAACATTGAAAGTGATTGTTTTATTTAATTTCATAAATTTATAATCTATTCAAAATATTGATTTTATTTTTAAGAACTAATTTAATCTGTTAATTATTTATAATTGGCATGTTTCTTTTGATTTTGCAATTTTACAATCCAACTAAGATTTTATTTTATTTTAAAAAATAATACTTTTGCGCATAAGAAGTTTTTTGATCAAATAAGATTTTAAATAGCCCCCCTCAGTAACGATGAATACATATGAATATATAGATATGCATTATTTGTACAAGAAATAAACAGAAAATCACCATCTGGTAATATTTAACATAACTAGTAAATACAAACACTTTTAATGTATTTGATTAAATATAAAAAGATGCTATATTCAAGTGTCGTTTCTATCAAAAGCAGATCTGAACAACACTTGTCTGGCGTCTGTTATGTCAGTATTTTATGGTCTCCATATCGTGTTAACTGAAGCCAAAGTGGCCCATGCGACTGACATATTTTAGAATGTAATTTTTTCCACCATTTCATAGTATTTTGCTTTTCACTACAAAACTTAAGAACTAAAAAAAAATATGTAAAGAACCTCACAACTTAAAAAAATACCTAAAATGCAATTTCCCTGTCCTCCATTGTGTCCAGGAGTTTGCAGACTCTCTGGGCATCCCATTTTTGGAAACCAGCGCCAAGAACGCCACCAACGTGGAGCAGGCCTTCATGACCATGGCCGCTGAGATCAAGAAGAGGATGGGCCCCGGGGCAACGGCAGGAGGAGGGGAGAAGTCCAACGTGAAGCTGACCCCTGGCACCACTGTCAAGCCCTCGCCAGGAGGATGCTGCTGAGAGATGAAACCACCCCCTCCAAACTCCACCTGCCACAAATACACAGGACAGGGGGACGACGTGGCTCACACGTCCCCGTGAGAATAAGATGAAGTTGCCCGCATTTGTACTGTACATAGTATAGCCGCACTACCAAAAACAAATAAAGCATCCGTCTTGTCATACTGTCCAGTTTATCGATGGCTAATTCTACAGATAGGCCATCATTCAACCCGGCCCCCGACTACACCCCCGCACCCCTTTATCTCAGATCTCTGAGACTACTCTTTTATCTGGCCCTCTGAATGCAGTTTTGTGAGATAAGTGTGTGTGTGAGAATGTCTGTTTCGCTGCATTCCTACAGGTAAATTAGTTTCATTAAGGTTTCTGTCCGTATGCACCTTTTTTCTGCTTTCTCTTTTCCTTTCTGTGATTTACGTTGCGGTTTGTGTCAGCATGTGTCTGTCTGTCAGTCTGTCCCCATTTGAAGGTGGGTTTTTTTTAATTTTTTTTATTTTTATTGCTCAACAACCTCCACACAGCAGTGTCTCACTGCATCTAAAGTGCAACGTGTGTGTGTGTGTGTGTGTGTGTGTGTGTGTGTGTACACATATTCATACACACACACAATTTGACATTTCTGTAGTGTTCAATGCGTCGTTGGGCTCGTCTTAACTCTTTATCTCTGCATTACATTCGTGGCTGAAGACAACTGTACGTATGTTGCTCAACATGTAACACTTGAACTGAAAAATAAATATTGTACTACCAGACTGTATGAAATGGGATGGGCCTGTCTGCGATTCTTGGGTGAGATGTGTCGAGGGGGAAAAAAAACCTATTTGAATTATTTATTCTTCATTCGTTTTGGCGTATCTACTGCCATTATAGGGTCTGTTTGCGAATTGCTGTGTCATCTCCGTAAAGAATTGCATCTATAAAATACAATGTTCTCTTGTTTTCGTAATAAAGGTGACTGAATACAGTTCTAAAGGAAACCCATGTGTGTGACTGTGAGTGACAGTAACTGGAGCGTCCGTCCACGTCAGGAAAGAGGAAACTTCTGAGGCACTTCTCTAAAAACATCACCGATGCCAAACACGCTGACCCACATGCGATCAGACTTCCCAGAAACTGTTGCAAGCACTGAGTGACCCACACATTTCAACAATTATTCATTTGGAAAGTACTTTTTGTCAAACGGGAAGTACAATTTCTGCTGAAATGTGTATTTTCAAGAAGCAGATACTTCTTTCCAAACAGAACTAGTATGGTAGTTGTGTTACAAGTACTTTGAAAATAAGAGTACTTTCTTAGCAGTAAAAAATAAGAGTGGAAAAAAGGAAATATGGGGTCAAGGAGAGAAGACAAGGAAAGGCAGGAAAGGCAAGGAAAGGCAGACAAGGAAAGTTGGTCAATGAAAAAGGTCAGAAGGAAATTATGGGGAGGGGGGTAATAAACTTGTAATAACAAAGTGTTCCTCTTCATGTATATAATATTTTTAGTAAAGCATAGTGATCTTTATTTACCTCTTGGCAACTAGCAGAATCTGCAACTGCAGCATCAGGCTGTGGAATGATTCAGTTAAACAGTATGTAACACAGAGTGAATATAAAGAATGGAATTGGGTTGGGAGCCAATGCGACAGACTACCAGCTCTTTAGGCAAGGCAAGTTTATTTGTATAGCACATTTCAACAACAAGGTGATTCAAAGTGCTTCACATAAAACCATTAAAAGCATCAAAACATAAGACAAAAGAAAAGGAGATTTAAAAACAATTAAGAACATTCATTAAAACATTAAATTTAGCATGTTGGACACACCAGCATGGCACTGTCTTGTAAAATGAAGTTCCCATCCAATGACACTGGTCTGCAGAAGACTGCTTTGGGAGGAGGGCTGTTGAAAGTTGTTAAACTGCGACAGTAATATGAGAGAAAAAACATGTCAAGCTAAAGTAAAATATGCCCCTAAATGCAGAAACCTTCAAAATTAGTGGTGGCATTGCATTGTGATTACATTCCTGTATTTGACTTGTATTGCTGTATCTCAATTATTCAGATTCTCTGCAGTTTATCTGCTCACATGATTTCCATCATCACAGCTTTGGCTTCCAAGAGCTGTTCCAAAACACCACTCTTCTGTCCAAAAATGATTGTCATCAGTGAAGTTTCCATGGTCGGAGAGAGGACTGAATCCATCCTCAGTTCGAGTAGATTTCATTTTCTTGAATAAACTGCCACACATCACAAAGACTTGGCCTATTGAGGTATCCACCAAAAATGTCCGAGACACACCACGCCCAAAACAGATCTCTCTATTCTTCTAGTTCACCAATTGATTAATCGCCCTATTAAATTGAAGATTAAACAAATACTTGAAACAGAGTAAAACTGTGGTACTGCTGTGTACTGCAGATGAACGTTGATGCTACCCAACACATCTACTTCCCGAGGAGCGAGATGCGAGACCTTAAAAAGCACAACAGCAACGTTCTGTGGTTTGGGCATCTCTCGACACTTACACATTAGATACTTTTCGGCATATTTTGGTTTTCACGCCCAACTGACAAATGTGAAACAGGACTCTTATAATCTATAGGAAGTGCTGTCTTATCTTAGTATAATTGACTTTTTCTTCATATGTTTTATCCTCATTTAAGTTTCATTCTTTTTGATGAGTTACGATTTCTTTCCTTATATTGATTGAGCTAAGAGGGTTTTGATCTCAGATATCGATATATTCTTTACATGTAATCTCAATATTTAGTGTAAATTTAATGATGATAGCCTTAATGTGTTTTTCTATAATTTATCATTATATAATCATATGTGCTTCTATGTTGACTGAATGGAAAAGATAAGTAAATTAATTAATTTGGGGTTTACCTTACTCTGATAATTGCCAGAGGCCGCATAGGAAACAGGTTGTTCGTGCAGAAACTGCAACTATAGTAAAAATTGTGAGAGGAACATCCTGTTCATTAAAAAGTCAGACAGAAACCTTCATGGGGAGCCAGCAAGAAAGTGTTAACTTAAAATAACAAGTTAACTGCTTTAACCAAAGAATTGAGAATGATTAGTTGTCTACCTGTTGGCACTGATATTTGTTTTTCAGAGTTGTTGCTGTTAACACTGATATTTCATTTTCCACCGTATTGTGCTCGAGTGAACGCAGAGCATAGCCTGTATAAGGAGACACAGAGTAAAAGTGTTTACCATTTCTACCAGTAGATGGCAGTATAAGTGTATTTAAACCATAGATTTTGTTATATTTACCTTTGTCTTTGTTAATTATCTATGTTATTGATACAGATGTATTTAATGCAGGTTATTTCATCTGATATTTGATGTTGAATGTTAATTTGCAACCTAGTTGTACACATCATGTATTTACTTGTTATTTGCATGTCATGAAAGAGTGAGCATGTGTAGTTCATGAAGCAATACATAATGACAATTGAAAAATAAAGAGACGTTTGGTTCATTTTTATTAAACCCTAAGCATAATTTACCTGTCCTTCACTCTGGACAACACATTCAGGGAGATGGACGAGTTCCAGGAAGACCCACCTCTCTTCTTGGAGGAGAACAGCTGGAAGGGGGAGGACTCTGAGTTCAGTGACCCCACAGTGACCCTGCTCAACCATGAACACTTCCAGGTCTGCAGAGTCCCAGTTTATTCACTGATTAATTTATTACAGGGCTAAGCACAGCAAAGTAACAGATATCAGGCGTTCTTGTTTCTATCTTGTTTTCTATTGTATGTTCTCTGTTCTCTGACAGCTAATAGAAGCAATGGAAAAAAATGTAGGTTGACATTTTCAGGTCAATAAAAATGTCTAAACTTGATGGTAAAAATGCAAAGAAAATTAAGTAAACAGTCTCTCTGTGTTGCTTTATTGCACGATGAGGCATGGAATCAGAGTCAGAAGTAAATAAATTAACAATGTACCTGTGCACAATTACAACAGTTCCTAGCACCATCATCATTTGATGTGATTCTTGTTTGCTTGTACTTCTCTTTTCATGTGCCATTGATGAAACGATAAAACAAACTATCAAAACATACACGGACCCAATAGAGCTCCAGATACGCAGACAGCAAGTAGGAATGGAGGTTAAAAAATGTGTAATTCAGCCATTTAATATTGCACTGGCATGTTAAGTGTACAATCAAGGCAGTTATTTTTTTAGAGCACATTTTATTATGCTACAAAGTCAGGTGCATTAATATGTCAATTTATTGTGAACAACATCACCGGGTGGGGAGAAATCGAGTAAATAGACCACACTGTTCAGTGTGCATGCAGCTAATTATTAATCTATTAATACAACCAATAGAAGAAAAGATGACCAACAATAATTTAAAGTGCAACAAGCATTATTAAGTTACATAACTTGAATCACTTGCAACTTCTTATGCATAATAATAAATAAAACATCGTTGCGGCAGACAGTTATATTTTTAATTTGAACTGATAAAAGCCATAGTTCAGGATTAATTATTAATATTTGTTTCTTATATACAGTCTATGATCTCACCCCTCTTGACTACTGTAACTCTCTCTTCGCCAGTGTGAGTGAAGTTGACTGCAAGCTTACACGCATTTATGCATTTAGTTTTATGCATGCGTTTGCTTATTCATTGCAAAACATACTGCTAGAAGCTGCATGATATAAATATACAAAGCGTAGTTTGTAATTTATTTATAGAACTACTGTTTGCTGCTTTAAAAATAATGTTTTTTTTAAATACAGGTGGAATATGATGACGTTATTAACGTCGTATAATAAAGTATTAATACACCATCAATCAGCATTCGCGGGAAATATCAGATGAGGTGTGCCACATATTTCCGCTCAGAGGGGTGGCTGTGTTGTTAAATGTTTTTCTTTGTACATTAAATCCTTTGGAGTCTGTAATTATTTTTTTCATACTTCAATTGGTAACTTTTAACGAGTTTTGTTTAATATAATGTTCGTATCAACTTCTAAAATATTGCAATATCTACACTCTAATCATACACCACCCCATTTTACATGCAGTAGTTTCGTCCTAACTGGCGCGAAATTGAATAACCCCGCCCATTATAAAACCCCTAGTTGCATCAAGTGCGCCAAACTCCTGTATAAAATAGCGGAAGTAAAGCCTGGAAAATAAGATATTGACGCGACCTTCTCAAGCCAGCTCCCTCATGACTAGTTTTATTTTGAAAGGTATGGACCGGACGTGTGCTCTTCGTTTGTAGCCACTTATCGTGCTTCAGAACCACACGCTGTGCAGTGTAGCAGAGTGGACGTCGAAAGTCAAAGTAACGTTAGTTTTATTATAAACGTTTGCATAGTTTCAGATACAGCATTCTTTTTTGAGTTTACTTTGATATCCGCGGACCTGCACACCCAGAAAGGACATTGAAAACGGTTAGCTAGCGTTACTTCACTGTCAGATTTTCCTACTTGTAGCGTCAACCCACGTTGCTATTTTGTAAGGCGAACATTTCTTTCTTTCACCGAAACGTTGACACATTAGCCCAGTCGTCTGCTTCGCTGTTGGCAATGATGAGCCGGTAGGTTGAATCGTTTTGCATCCGATTTTCATTGACTGATCACAACAAATCTAAAGATGTAACGTCAACTTTTAATTGTGACGCGGCTGTAATCCTTTTGTCGATGCTGAGAGTTGTCATATTTGATTATATCGTATTTACAGATATTACAGCCATATATTACAGGGGGAGTTACGTTCTACACATGGTGGCTCAGCCACCGGTTACAGACGGTGTGGTCTCAGTCGTGTTCTGCAAAGTGTCTTTGGAGTTGAACCAGCAAAAATAATTCAGCCACTGGTTTTGATTTGTGTGTTTCGTCCTGCTGACAGCGTGAAGGAAGAATCTCGAAGTGGGTCCCCTCACTGCCCAAAACCCGACGAGTCTGAGGAGCCGCTGGGCACAACCATGGAGACTGGAGCTTCCAATGGTCGGTCAAAAGTACCCTGGCAAAATCAGGAGTTTTTCACCATAACACGTTCCACGTTCTTTTCTATGGCATTAAGGCAATACATTTTTTTTTTTTGTATCAAAAGTTTCCAGAACTTTTAGGTTTTTAATATGTAAATGACATTATCTTACCAAATATGTGCTCATTTTCATACATTTCCAGAATCTTGATAAAACCAGGTTCAAAATTGTTTCATTTTGTTGACATACTGTATTGGATTCAAAAGTTTTTACAGCGGGAATTTTGGATATCTTTGTCACTAATAAAACAGCAATACAAATACTATGACTGACATTAAGACAATTATTTTATCTTTTGTATGACAACTTTTTCTGAAGCTTGACTATCACTTTTTTTTTTTTTTTTTTTAAGATATCGGTGTGAAATGTGAGAATGCAACATCTGAGGTGGTCATCACCAAGGAAATGGAGGATGAAGAGAAGAAGCTGATGGAGGAAGGGGAGAGGAAAGAAAAAGAGATAATGGAAAAGGTGTGTTGCTTATTAATTCCTCAGGATGTGTGCTCTCCCCCCTTTTTTCAATGTTTGTTAAGCTGCATCATGTCTAATGCCGTGTTCACACCAAACGCGGCCGCAAATTCGCGTCAATCGCGCTGCAGGTCTCGCCGGGGACCATTTGTGTACATTCGCGCGATTCAGGAAAGGGGGCGGGGCTTATCAACCTGAAAGCCGTTCAACTGTCTGCCACCAACCATGGAAAAAACAACCTCTATTTCTGCTTAGTACGTGTTGTGTAAGTCACAGATATCCCGGGAAACTAAACGCCGTCATGTCTGGTTCATAATGTTGTTCAGAGGAGCTCCGTGGATTGTATCGAGCTGTATTCACTGTCTAGCAAGCCACAGGTCGCTGTTTACTACAGCTGTAGGAACACAAAATAAACAGATTTGGCTGTGATTTAACGGCAATAAACCGACAAAAAGGGCCTCTGAAATAACTACGTAATGATGCAGATTTGTACTCGTCTTCTCCGACAAAAAGGGACTCCGAAATAACTACGTAATGATTTATATATGTTTTTTTGTTCAACATAATCTAAGAAAACACTGAATCTGTAGACTACTGCCTAATAGTCTTATTATTGCCATTTGATGACAATTGCTCATATACTGTAAGCCTAAATAAGTATATTTATTATTTTGAACAAAGGTTAAATGTTATTTCACAAGTTTCAAAAAGTGCGCCCAATTTTTTTTTTTTTTTTTTTTTTTTTTTTTTTTTTTTTTTTTTTTTTTTTAAAATGCCCCTGGATTTCAGTCAGTGGGGGCAAGAATTGCCCCCTAAAACGTATGTAAATTTCCTACCCTGATATGAGGTATCGTAGAGCTCTGGGTGAACACAGGCGGCTACAGTATTTATCTCCTGATTTTCAACAGCAGGAAGTCAGTGATGACGGGGGGAGCAACTCAACGCTGATAGGCTATCGCGCCAGGGCGTAACGCGAATATTTCGCCGAAGTTGGAAAAATTTCAACTCGAGCGCTGCACCAGTCTCATCGCGTCTGTGCATAGACTTTGTATGTAATCTACTCGCGCGAATAATTTGCGCCACGTTTGGTGTGAACGCAGCATAAGGCTGGGTATTGAATGGTCTATACCACTGAGTATCAAAAGCTGTCAGACTGGATGTTAAAAGAAGTTATTGTACAGCTGCTTGTGTTTAACCTAGATGTGTTTCGATAAAGCTTTTTCCTTAACGTCTCCAATACCTGAACTTACCTATTGGACGATATTGAGTACCGATCCGATACCCGGCAGTTAAAAAAGAAAAGAAAATGCACACATACACAGAGTAACTTGTCACCCCCAACTTTTCAAAGAGTTCAAAGAACGACGGGTCAGCAAATGTGATTATAAACATGAACACCCCCAAGCTCACCCATAGACAGCTAACACGAGTAGCCTTAGCCTAGTTTGACAACAAGCCTATGATCATGAGGTCACAATGCACACAAACGTGCACTAAATGAAACAGAATTGATGCAAAATGGCTCCATGCTGGTGGAGCCTGAGGGTGGATCTTCAGCTAATTCTTTTTATTTTTAGTTTAGGAAAAATAATTATTCCATGAATTAAGATAAAATATGAAGTGAAAATATCAAACTCACTATGCAAGTAAATGAAGCATTGTTTACCCACCCACTCCCACAGACAGTCAGACAGATGCCAGCAGAGCAGCAGCAATCATGGCACCTTGTAGTTTTCATTAATATCTTGCTGTTGGCTAATACTAATATTAATGCCATTTGTTAAGTGTTCAAAAAGCTGGGCAGGAACAAGCTGGTAAAAAAGGGAACCGTACAGATGTTTTATTTATTACTATTATAGATAAATATACCAGTATCTTATTTGTGGTATTGTATCGGTATCGTGATACTTATGGCAGGTATCGTATCGAAGTCATAATTTTGGTATCGTGACAACCCTAATCAGAGATATAATTTGGTGCACAAGAGTGTTCAACCACAGGTGTGTAGTACTAGGCCTACTTGGCACATGTGTCCGTTTTGTAGAAGAACCTAATTCTCAAAAGTGAGGTATTGAAAGAAAGTCATTCTGGTATAGGTGCAAATATTTCATACAGCATTGGCACAAGTATCAAACTTGACATATGTATGATTTTCTTCTTTGCTCACCTCTAGGCCCGGCAAACACAGGAGAAGGAGTCTCATGACATGCGGTTCAAGAGGCTGCAGCATTTACTGCAGAAGAGCAACATCTACTCCAAGTTCTTGCTGACTAAGATGGAGCAGCAACAGAGCGAGGTACAGTTTGTGTGAACGCCACACGGTAAAAACCTGTGCTGTGTTTGTATCGACACCTGCTGGCTACAAGTTTAATCACACTCCTTTATTTTTCTGCCTGCAGGAGAACCTCAGGAAGGAGAGATCTGAAAAGAAGGCCAAGAAGGTGAGGAAAGCTTTACTTTATATAAAAAAAAGCTTACCATTAAAGTACTGTTACAACTGTATTCATAGAAGTTTTTTTTTTTTTTTTTTTTTTTAAATGCAGAATACAAACCGTGCAGAGCCAGAGAAAGGTGAGTAGATCTTCTGATATTTGCTCTGATGCGAAATATAGCATGAACTGCTTTAAGGGACTTTCAAATCATGATATGTATGTATATGAATGGCGTTTTTGACTCTATTCCCCATTGGACTAGATAAAAAGAAGAGGAGGAGGGATGACGACTACAAAATAGCAGACGTCATGTCAAAAGAAGTAAGGCCTCGTTCGACTTTTTAGCCCGGTTTTTGCAGATTTGCCATTTACTGATCTGCTCTCATTGGTTCGGCTTGATTTTTGTCTTCCAGGAAATCTTGTCGCAAGCCAAGAAAGCAAAAGTGGAGGAAGCGGTAATGGCTCATTTTATTTTTTCCATCTGGGGAGATGATATGTCGGGGTGGGCGATTTGGCGAATATATCGTGTCACAATTATTTATTTTTTTCAAACAGGATCACGATCTTATCTCTATTCTTTTCCATACATCCAAACTACTACTATTACCCTGTATAAAATATGTAGCCTAACAAGGTCACAAAACACCACACCAAATTCCGTTCCACACTTTAGAATGTGTTAAAGTTTCTTTAAATGGATATCAGTCACTTTTCGAACCACATGAACCTCTCTTTGCGTCGGCATAAATGAGATTCAACACACAGCCGCTCATTTGAAAGGGAACACGCCACTTGTAAAGCTGTTTACTTTGTTATTTCCTTCCTAAAAAAACAGAGGTGAGGCCCAGGGCTCACTCCACAGGAGCTACATTACATCACTTCCAGTGCGTTTGAGGATATGTTTTTATATAGCAGCAGCTATAATCATTTAGCAGTGGCGTGGCGCAGCTGTATGCAGGGAAGACACTGTAGCCATAGAACTGCAAACTGATAGAATGTGCACTTCAGAATAGTACGTTCCAGATGTAAAGGCAGATTTTGGAGGAATTGTAATCGTTCATGATCTAATATTATACCCCTAATTTCAAGATATGTAATAATCCGTAAGAGGGAATGGAGGTGTAAACTGTATATAGAGAAGTAGGGTCATTGAATGTGACGCATCCAACCATGTTTGTCTATATCAAACATTTCTGATCAGGACAAGGCGCCGGTCCAGAGGAAACTACAAGCCGAGGACATCGAGAACATGTGCGATTCCAATCAGGACATCAAGAACCGCCTGTCGGAGGCGGTGCGAGACAACGCCAAACATCTCCTGCATCCCGACAGGAAGGTGAACGGCGAGCCGGTCCCCGCCCTGCAGCCGCAGCTCTTCACCGGAGGGGTCATGAGGTCGTACCAGATAGAGGGCACAGAGTGGCTGAGGGTGAGTGGTTGACCAATTGTCATAGTTTATTAATTTGTTTGTTTATTGAGTCGAAGATGTTTGTATTCCAGTTACTTAATCCGACATTACAGAACCTTTTTTTTTTTTAACAGACCTACATAAGTAAATGAGACCATCGGAGAGAAGACCGGCTATTTCTATATACCGGTAGTTATTCTTAATGCTTGTCATTAGTGCTGGGTGGTATACCGGTTTTAATTTCCCGTATGATATTAATCTTTAACACACCGCCATAACCGAAACAACTGCTGTAACTCTTCAACAGGCAGCTAAATATATCGTTCGCCGCAGAGGGCGCTTCAATCGGAGCTAGTTGTATTAAGTGTATTGAGAGTAGGGTTGGGTACCGAAACTCTGTGCCAATATGGCACAGCTTCCTGTACGTCCGGTATCTACCGGACCGAAACACCGAAATGCAGATTTCGGTGCTTCCTTTCGGTGCCTGAGCCGATTGAAATACTTTTTTTACACGACTCTGATGACTCTGTCCTGGCAGCAGGACTCGGTCCTCCGCTCCTCACTCATAGTATTATTACAACGGGGTACTTAGCGCTGTCGCTCATAAGCACAACAACACAGGCACGCCAAAGCTTCTTCTTCTCCTCCTTTGAGACCAACTGGCGGTTGGCAAACGACGAATTGGCGCATTACCGCCACCAACTCGTAAAATAAAATCATGTCATGAGATGTGTCGTATTTTGGCAGAGAAGGAAAATATGCTCATATTTCTGCAAAATAATTGCTGAAGTTTGAAGCTGTAGTGTGTGTACAGAGTGTGTGTGTGTGTGTGTGTGTGTTTTGTATTTATTTATATTTATTTAAGTATACTGTAAACTGTCAACAGTTAACATATTGTTCATAGTTAAAAAGTTTGAAGCACAGTGTTTTGTATTTATTTATATTTATAGTATACTTTAAACAGTTAATATATTGTTCAATTTGAAGAAAAACGTATCGCTTCAGGTACCGTTTAGGCACCGGTATCGTTTTAACACCGGTATCGGAAAAAACCCAAACGATACCCAACCCTAATTGAGAGGTACCCCTAATCATGGTTATACATTTTTAACATAACAATAACTCACAACTAACACTCTTTAACAGGGGAAAAACACCACGACACAACTGTTTGTGACAAATAAACAATTTGTAACACTAATAATTGTACATTTATAAAATTACACCGCCGAACGGCATGCTGGGTACAGCACGCTAGCTAGCCCGGTGGCACAACTGTCTGCTAACAGCTGGGAGAGTCTCTGGCGCTACAGTAACGTTACATTAAAGAACAGAAAGGAGCGATGCAGGATGAACAAAGACAGACCAGAGATGCACCAATAGAGTCTGTGCCCAAGAAAGGAGCTCTGTCTGCTGTTTGGAAGTGTTTGGGTTTTTAAAAAATCCGACGTCCAAAATACTAGATATTGTAAACTCTGTCGAGCCACTGTTGTTACCACTGGTGGTAACACTAGCAACTTACTCCATCACCTCAGCAGAAAACACAAGTTGGAATACCAAGAGTGTATGCGATTACGGCCGTCAACCGGTAACGTTAGCAGGAGTGAAACAGTGAAGCCAAAGGGTCAGATATCGCTTGAAAAGGCATTTGCTCGAGGCACTGCATATTACAAGAAAAGCAAGCGGTGGAGCGACATTACGAACGCAATAACGATCCAGCTATGCAAGGACATGGTCCCGCTACAGACAGTCGAGAAAGACGGGCTCAGAGCAATGATTAAAACACTGGTATGTCTGACCAGGGCGAAAATACTTCAGCCAAACTGCTATCCCAACATTATACGAGCACACCCTATAGCAGGGATTCTTAACCTTTTTGACCTCGGCCCCAACCTTTCAAGCACAAAGTGGCCCGGGGCCCATTCAAATATTAACACTGTATTGGTTTAACTAATTGATCTCACTCTTGGTTTGATTTGTATTCAATGACTATATTAATCCACTTACAGTTTAACAAGCAAAACCCTTGTCAAATAAATGAGATGATACAATGTGATGATCACAAAGACATTTATTTATCATGTGTATGTAAACCTGCATACACAACAAGAAGCCCAACAGGCTAACAATTCATGGAACAAATCAAGCTAATACAAGAACAAATTTAAAGGCTCAAGTCAGGCTTATTAACTCAAAAATAATCAATAATTAGATTTCACTACAGAAAAAAAAAAAGAGGGACTCTCAAAAAATCTGAGAAAAAAATGGAAATTTGATAAATAATGTGGTAATAAAATAATAAGTTTCAAATTAAATGATCTATAAATACAATTTAAATAAAGTGCAAATGAAAATATAGCCTTATCATACGTGAACTCATACGTGTCCACCTCTTAATGAGACACTTGGGCCTGCCTCTCAGACACGATCAGATCCAGTCTGGGTGGAATGGGGGAAAGGCTCACTCTCAGAGTAGCCTCCAGTGTTTCTCTGATTCACACAGGTATGTGGTCGTGAATGGGAGAAGGTGTTTCACAGCCCTCAGTGCTAGACATGGGTACTCCTTTGAGACAGCAATCCAGAAGGAGCCCAGGTCCAGTTTGCCCCACTGCAACTTTAAACTGCTGTCGGTGGAAACTTCCAGAAGCTGGGATTCCAGATATGAGGGCAAAGCAACATCATCTTCAGTGGGCTCCACAGAAAATGGGTCCATAATCCACATGTGTCCGTCTCTGGGATCCTCGGGAAAGTACCGTACTTTTCGGACTATAAGCCGCTACTTTTTACCCCACGCTTTGAGGCGTCGTCTTGTAGTCCGGTGCGATTTATATACGGATTTTTCCGTAGCTTTTCTCCGCCACAACAACCACAACCACAACGTCCGGTTCCGGTCTAACACAACATTTACTAGCTCCCAACACAGAACAGTTGCTACCAGCAACCCCTCTGCTACCAGCTGTTACTGACAGGGTCGCTACAATATGGATGAAGTACCTTTGACCTACCTCTCACTAGGACTGTTAACAAAAAAGGTTGAACGGCAAGATGCTTTTAACAGTACATGTCCGGCTCGCTAGCTTCTAAGCTAATTTTAACATTACCGCCAATGGGGAAATGCTAACCGCGATTAGCATTAGCGAATATATAATATATCTTCGTACATCTTTTCATGCAGACATACTTGCATTACAGACTAAGGTCTCTCAACGCTACCAAACGAAAAGCAATGAGGCAATAACTGTTGTTGCTCATAGCTCTGAATAGCTGTTGTGCTAGCAGCAACTGGCCAAGCCAGTTAGCCGTAAATGCTATTCAGAGCTACGAGCAACGTAGACACGCTGCATGAGAAGAGCAACTTTTTCTCAAGTCTGCCAGTGGATCCTAACTGCGTGACGCAGTGTGAAAGAATCCACCATCACCAACGGGTTCCGAAAGGCTGGACAGCGCAAGCTCAAGGGCGGATTTGCCTCAGGAGCAAAGTGACACTGAGGGTGCAGACGAAAGATGGACTGCAAGCACGAACGAAGCAATTCTGAGGCTGTTTAATTCCGACACTGAAGAAGAGGACTTCAATGGTTTTAGTGCACAGGAGGACGATGGCGACAGCGATCAATGGCGATCCTGTGTCGATCCAGCCACTTTCCGGCTCGGATCAGAGGGATTACCGGTACCGTAAGCCACTTCCCGGCTTGGACCTGTGTGGAGACGCCTCCTAGTTGACTTATTACCATTTTTTACAGTTCTACAAAACTTGTTCTACAGTTCTACAAAACTTGTTCAAGAGTTTTTTTTGTGTGCGTGTTTTTGTGTGCGTGTTTTTGAGTGAGAGAAATAAATCATCTTGGTTTGCAATATAACTCTGCTGTCCTGAGTCTGCATTTGGGTCCTTGAACACACCACATCATGAACCGTTAGGTATGTCTGTATGAAGCATGAAAAGATATACGGTACAAAGGTGGATACAAAGATATATTATATTCTCTAATGCTAATCGCTAATGCTAATCGCGGGTACCATTTGGGCTTATAGTCCGATGTGGCTTATATAAGTAAATATTCAGTTTTCTTCTCAAAATTAGAGAGTGGGGCCTGTATACCGGTGCGACTTATAGTCCGGAAAGTACGGTAGTCATCAAATTTCTCTGTTTTTGTTGTGAGAGATGCTGAGAGACTGAGTCACTGATCTGCACCTGAGGAGAGTTTTCCAAAAAGTTTTTTTTGGAAAGCTTGAACTTTGTCTGCAACAACAAATATGTTGGTATTTCTCCCTTGAAGTGAGATGTTTAGCAGTGAAAAAATGTCAGCGGTAGGCAAGTTTAGCTGTGAACTTTGTGTTGGCATAGTAATGTGCCAGAGGAGATTTTTTCTCAGTGAGAAAAGAGAAGACCTCATTCCTCAGCTCAAACAAACGACTGAGGACCAGTCCTCCTTGAGAGCCATCTCACCTTGTGATAGAGCAGCTGGACATGATCTGCTTCCATGTCCTCACACAGCTTGGCAACACATCTGGAGTTCACAGCTCTACTTTTAATGAAGTTGATGGTTTTCACACTCTCATCCATCACCTCATGGAACTCTGGGGACATATTTTTAGCTGCAAGGCTTTCACGTGGAGAAAGCAGTGGGTCCATTTAGCTTCTGGTGCACGATCAAGTATCTGCTTGACGACGCCGTTATGCCTGCCGGTCATTGACGCTGCACCATCACTGCACACCCCAACACAGTTCTGCCAGTCCAGGCCGTTCTCAGTGAAGTAGTTATCCATGCAGCCGAAACATTCCTGAGCTGTAGCTCGTGTTGGTAGCTCTCCACAAAACAGTATGTCTTCGTGCAAACTACTGTCCCAGCGATAGCGAACAAAAACCAGCAGCAGTGCGGCATTCGTGACATCAGTGGACTCGTCTAGTTGCAAAGAGTAAAATGGGCTACCTTTTATTCTTAGCAGCCTCTCCAATCATCTCACGGCACATATCCACAGCGGCAGGCAGAACCAACTCCTCCGCTATGGTGAATGCTTTCTTACTTTGTGCCACACGTCTGGCTACGAGGTAGCTGGCTTTCAAAGCACATTTGGAGTTACCAGGCAGTGACACGACAGACCTTTTCTGCATCTGTAGCCCATTTTCCTGTCTCTTGAAAAATTCCACCGGCTTTCCCATGAGCGTTGGATGTTTCGTCGCCAGGTGTCGCTTTAGTTTTGAAGGCTTCAGTGCTTCGTTTGATATAGTTCGTTTGAACAGTAATATCTCTGGTGTCTTCAATTGATAACCTATGCGGTCCCGCGGCCCACAGGTGCAAAACTGAAAATTTTTTGCGGCCCTCTAGGTGGCCCACTGGTTAAGAATCACTGCCCTATAGTAAGCAAAGCCTTTACACATGACATTAAAATGTTTTTATATTCTATGTACTCCCGACAGTAGAGTAAGCCACTATAAACCTATATAAAAACCCAGTCAAGGAACAAAAATAATACCGTGAAACTGCCAGAATCTTAAAAAATACCATGATACAAATTTTTGGTCATACTGCCCAGCACTACTTGTCATCGGTGCCACCGGGATTCTAAGCGAAATCAGATGAAATCAAGCAGTTCACAGCTCACTGTGGACAGACCCAGCTCCGGCTTCGCTGCTGCCTCCTCCGGAGAGCTCAGCGTCTCCTCCTCAGGCCATGAGCAGAGCTTTGATCACTACTCCGCCGGTCCTGCTGGGCGCCAACGCCACGCTGCTTGAGACCCAGGCTGTTTTGCTGGGCCCTCTGCAGGGAAGGGAGGCCCGGGAGAACCAGGACCACACGTAGCAGACTGTCAGATGCCTGCTGCCATAAAATGAGAGGTTTTCTAAAGGGAATCTGGTGCTCGGAAAAACACTACCACTTTCATCCACAGGGGCCGTCATAATCAACACAACGTGAAAGCTCCTTGTAGTAACTTAAATTTAAGAGAGACGACAGGAATCCTACGGAACCTTTTGGTGCTCTGAGCATCAAGTAATGTGACGTAGCAAGAGCGTGAGTTACTTATTGAATTAAAGCTACAGATACTTGATTGTTTAACGGCGTTTTGCTATATCTTTCTCCACCCGAGTGGAAAAAGAGAGGAAATATTTATTTTTGCCTTTTTCTAGTTTTTGAAGTGAGTGATAATTACTGTGCGCTGCTGACGATTTAGCCCTTTTTTGCTCTCAGATGCTGTGGGAGAACGGCATCAATGGCATCCTGGCCGACGAGATGGGACTGGGGAAGACCATCCAGTGCATCGCTCACATCGCTATGATGATAGAGAAGAAAGTGATGGGCCCCTTCCTGGTGGTGGCCCCTCTCTCCACTCTGTCCAACTGGATCAGCGAATTCAAGCGCTTCACGCCAGAGGTAGGACGTGACTCCCGTCTTCGTCTCGTGGAAGTGTAAATTACTTTCTTCGTCCGACTGGTTCTTTAAACACATACAAGTTGTAGATTTGCAGGTGTATTGTTGAGTAAAATAGACCCGCACCTCGTCTGTTGTAATTCAGCACCCTCAACAGTGTCGTGTGTTTGTCCCAGGTGTCGGTGCTGCTCTACCACGGCACTCAGGTTGAGAGGGCCAAGCTGCTGAAGCAGATCCGCAGACCTCAGGGGGCCCTCAGCATGTGCCCTGTGATGCTCACCTCCTTCGAGATCGCAATGATAGACAGAAAGTTCCTACAGGTAGGATCCCTGTTCATCCTTTACCAAACAGTTATACCGGCTCAGTGAAACATGCCGGTTTTAGAGACATTCTAGCAGGCACCCTTCACCGTTTTCGGACATTTTAGAGACAAAACGATCAATCCAGAAAATAGATTTCATAGATGTTATAAATAATTGAGTCGCCGCCTTTATTTCACTGTTGTCATGAGTGTTGTGTAAGAAGTTTGGCCATGTCTGTGCTCCGCTCCAGCGCTTCCAGTGGAAGTACCTGATAGTGGACGAGGGCCACAGGATTAAAAATCTCAACTGCCGGCTGGTGCGTGAACTGAAGATGCTGGCAACCGACAACAAGCTGCTGCTGACCGGCACGCCACTGCAGAACAACCTGGCCGAGCTCTGGTCCCTCCTCAACTTCCTCCTGCCAGAGGTCTTCGATGACCTCAAGAGGTACGGAGCCACGCCGTTTTCTGTTGCCGATTACAGTGCTGGTACCAGTGAAACTCAAAATTATTTTCCCAGTTCTGTGTCAATTGTTTATTTATCTCGTTTTCTGCTAACGTATAACAAATTCAGTATCCGAGTGTTTACTCTTCTTTAACACAGTTTCAAATGTTTGATGACTCATCCTGATCTTGGGGGTGTTGACTAAAAATGATCGTTCAATTAAATGAGACTTTTGGGCAACTAGCTAGCCACACACCGTAAACCATAAAACCACACTTCACCGTTTGTGTATCTTAGTAGCTGAAAGAGCGATATGGAGGGTCAGGAAGAGATGATTGTTTGGATATATGTGTGCAAAAACTTTGTATTAATTTCCAAAATGATGTCACTGAGGTTTAACGGCCTGTGTCCACATAGCGTAGCACTCATAGACTGTATATAAGAAGTGGACATGGTCATTGTGACTTCACCCACTGGTTTGTGGACTGCCATTTTGAAGAATCGAGTTTGGCGATTTTACCGTTCCCATCTTAGGTTAACCCTTCCCACTGCATTCAAGTGAATATGGTGTATAGAAAGTGTTTAATCATAATTCTCGCGGCGCCTACGTTGCCTGAAGGCAATGTGATTGTGGAAGGTCCTCAATGCTCTTTGTTTTGCTGTCACTCACGATTTACACGCCCCTCTCAGTTGATGCCACGCCAGATCAGGGCCAGAAGTCTGAAAATGAAAAAATACGATCTGAAAGTGAAAAAAAAAATTGAAACTGTAAAAAAATAAGATTTTAAACAGAAAAATATAAGACCTCAAATGGCAAAATATATATGAAAATAAATATTTGATTCAAAACAATTCCAGAACTGACTCAAAGTTATATTCAAACCCAAAAATCTTTTCATTCACTTATTTTTATTTTGAATACATTGCTTTTTTCTTTCCTTCAAATAATCAAAACTATTGGCCTGGATTTGGCTCCAGAGCAGCGCCCTCAATCACAGTACGCCCACCCTAAAGCAAACTCCATGTTATAGTACCATAATTTACAAAAAGAACATCATGCTGTATTAAAGTATTAAAGAAGAGATAACACTAGCGATTGATACTAGGGGTGTAACGATACGCATATTCTTATTGAACCGTTCGGTACGAGGCTCACGGTTCGGTACGCATGACGAACCGAATACGTTAGAAATGAAAAAAAAATAAATACTTTATGTTTTTATTTTTTTTAAACATTTATTTAACCAGGTTGTCCCATTGAGATTAAAAATCTCTTTTGCAAGATGTAAGTAACAATGCAAGATGTAAGTAAGATGTAAGTAACAACAGACACCCCAGAAGATGGGTCACTCAGGTATAGTTCCATCATTGTTCAAAGTCAAAGAATAACTTTATGATGTTAGCTGTAATGAATAACTATATTTTAAAATCAAGTACATTTCTCTGGCATTTAGTTTTCTACTGTACCGAAACGTACCGAAACGTACCGAACCGTGGCTCCACTGTATCGTACCAAACAGAACCGTGAATTTTGTGAACCGTTACACCCCTAATTGATACCATAAACTCATGTTTACTGAGTAGGGTCATTTTCTTATGGATGCCGTACAATCAGACTTGTTTTTATAACGTATCACCACTCTAATCACCGTCATATGGTAGGCTAGCATCGCTCCTTTTGCTTTGTATTATCTATTTGGGCTATTCAGTTTTACTGTACCAAGCGGAGGATGTCAGCTCCATACTTTGTCGATTTATAAAGAGATATCACATTAGGGCTGCAACAACGAATCGATAATAATCGATTATTAAAATAGTTTTCATTATCGATTCGTTGTGTCACGCGTTTATTACGCCACTCAATAAGTCGCGGAGATGTTTGAGAAAAAAAAAAGAGCGGAGCACAGCACAGAGAGCTTCTAATGACGACCAAGACACGTCTGGTTTTGAACGGAACATTTTACTTCCTGAAAACTGCAGTTTAACAACTGTTACAGTGAACAGACCGCGCTCTTGCACCCAACATATAACGTTAGGTTTTCACTTATCGTTATCATTGTTGTCGTATCATAGCACGTAGCATGCATCATGCTACTTCCTGTCTCTTCACAGTAAAATCACTTCCGTTTTCATGCTCTTCACAATCAAAGTAAACATGCGATCAAACAATTTATAACGGAGGAAAGAGCATCGGAGAGACCCTTAACGTTGTTCTGAAACATGGCGGAGGCAGAGAAATCAGTGCGACCTAAGTCGTCCAAGGTGTGAGAGCATTTCACACTTAATAAATTGAAAAAGTGTGTTCATTGCAAGATATGCAAAAGCGACATGATATGTAGGGATGGGTATCGTTTGGGTTTTTTCCGATACCGGTGCTAAAACGATACTTTTAAAACGATACCGGTGATGATACTGGTTATTTTATTTTACCAGTTGGTGGTGGTAATGCGCCAATTCGTCGTTTGCCAACCGCCAGTACACCTCAAAGGAGAAGAAGAAGAAGAAGCTTTGGCGTGCCTGTGTTGTTGTGCTTATGAGCGACAGCACTAAGTACCCCGTTGTAATAATACTATGAGTGAGGAGCGGAGGACCGAGTCCTGCTGCCAGGACGGAGTCATCAGAGTCGTGTAAAAAAAGTATTTCAATCGGCTCAGGCACCGAAAGGAGGCACCGAAATCTGCGTTGCGTTTCGGTCCGGTAGGTACCGGACGTATAGGAACCGGTGCCATATTTGCACAGAGTTTCGGTACCGAACACTAATGATATGGCACGGGAGCACCACGGTGATGATTCAGTTTGTGAGTGTAGTGTAGAGAACAAGTTCTGACGTTCAAACAAATCCTCTTAAGTTTTCTGATTTGATTTTCTTTTTTATAAATTATTTATTGTTCTGACAGCTCAGGTCCCTTTAAACAAAAATATACATATTTTTGTGCACATGTGTATGTTTTTTGTGTTAGTCCATTTGTTTTTTAATTATTACTTTAACAGCTCAGGGATGTTCAAGGAGCAACCTGTTTGTGCACTTTCTGAAGATCAGTTCTGTTTTTGAACAAAGGGTTGGAAATTAATGCTTTTTTGTTTTTTTTATCCGATTAATCGAAAAAATAATCACCCGATTAATCGATTATTAAAATAATCGTTAGTTGCAGCCCTATATCAAATTTCAACTTGAAGCGTTTAGAGTGGCCACACAAAAAAAGGCAGAGCACTCAGAAAAAAAGATTTTGCATGCAGTGCTTTTTTCCCCCTACAATCTCTCCTCACTGGGAACAATTGAAAAATGACACTGGTGCTCTGAAAAAGACGCTTCGTAGACACAGGCTCTAATTGATTCAAGGGGAACTTTTTTTCAATTGGCTCTGTGTCACTGAAAATGAATAAAGTTTCCCTGTCATCTCGCCTTCATCTTCTCCTGATCTAACAACATGTAAGGGTGTGTGTGTGGAGCCAAAAGTCCTCTGTAGCTCTGTATCGCGCTAAACTCTTAAGTCTGCCCACTTTTTAGCGATCTAATCAAATGCAAATAATCAGAATCAGCTTTATTTGACTCCAGTTTCCACTCCGCTCTCAATGTACAAATTTACAATAAACAAAAAAAAATATATGAAGAATAAAAAAGGGCAGCAAAAAAAAAGTAAAACAGATGTATGTATAAACATTTAACAGCTATATACAATATAAGTATAAATATTATGGGTGTAACGGTTCACAAAATTTGCGGTTCGGTACGATACAGTGGAGCCACGGTTCGGTACGTTTCGGTACAGTAGAAAACTATAAATGCCAGAGAAATGTACTTGATTTTAAAATATATTTATTCATTACAACTAACATCATGAAGTTATTCTTTGACTTTGAACAATGATGGAACTATACCTGAGTGACCCATCTTCTGGGGTGTCTTCTTAGCAACACATAAGCATAAAAAACAAAAACTGCTCCTTTAATGTTATGTAGTATTGTTACTTACATCTTGTATTGTTACTTACATCTTGCAAAAGAGATTTTTTATCTCAATGGGACTACCTGGTTAAATAAAGGTTTTTAAATTTTTTTTTTTTATTCAAACGTATTCGGTTTGTCATGTGTACTGAACCGTGAGCCTCATACCAAACGGTTCAATACGAATACGCGTACCGTTACACCCCTAATAAATATATATATCCAAAGGAAAAAGTGTATGTATGTATATGTGTACACTTTTTCTTTTGGATATATATTTATACTTATAAACTAGTGGTGTCACGGATCAGCCCTCACGGTTCGGATCACTTGTGAACCGCGGATCAATAGAGTATTTTTTTTCTTCTTTTTTTTTACAGCGTAATCATCATAGTGTGTAATAAAGTTTTACTGCTGCTGTTCCTTTTCAAGTAACAAGTCCCCGAATATCAATGCAGAGTGTCAGTGAACAGATGTAAAGCAGGAGTGTGTTCTCGTGAACGGAGCAGCTTAGAAGCATTTAACGGTGAAGTCATGGCGAGCGGAGGAACATGAGAAGCCGCGGCGTCATTTAAGTCGCAAGTTTGGGAACATTTTGTCTTCCCTGTAACGTATAATGACGGATGAGGGTGGTGGACGAAACCTTTACGGTATGTAGGCGTTATTTAAAGAGACACACGACAACGGCAAAACATCGGCATGTCCACACATGAAGAGACACCATCCCGTCTCTCAGCGACACTCCGGTGTAGAAAACAAAGGATTTCTAAATCTGGTTAAAATGCTTGAGCCACGCTACGAAATCCACTCACGCACCCACTTCAGTGTGAAGCTGTTCCAGGCGTCTATGAGAAGGAAAAGACGAGAGGCCGCTTTCACCACGGCGGAGTGATTGTTAGTCCGGCGCTGTAGACACGCCCCCTCTGTGAGAGTCACACACACACACACACCTGGTTCAGGTGCTGACAGAAGTATCAGAGTGAAGCTAGACAGGCCCAATAATATTCCAGTCACCACAGAAAGCTCGACCCTCTCCCCAGACAATGGAGATATTCTCATCTTTTTGAAAGTAATGTCACAGTAATGTAACATTATTGTGTATTTGAATGGCATCACCTGACAGGAAGTAAACACAGACCCAAGTTGTTGCCGAGCAGTTCAGTTCAGTGTAAACAGTGGAAGCTAGCTCACTGGCTGTTTCTTTCTTTCAGTATTGATGAAAGGACGAGGATATCAGAATTGAGTATTCTTGAATGTTGTATTTTTATTTATTTATTTCATTTTGTTTCAAATTGGACATCTTCAATATTTTTGTTTTCATGTAAGACTATAGCCCAAAGTTCTTTGCTTTAAGTGTTCTTGAAGTTCTTTAATTAATAAATTGGAAGCAAAGTTATATTTGTCTCCTCCCCTTTTCTTTGTTGATCCGAAAAATAATCCGAACCGTGACTCCTGAACCGTGATCCGAACCGAACCGTGAGGTTTGTGATCCGTGACACCCCTATTATAAACCTACAAACAGAGGTAGTGCAGTATGACTTATTTATTGTTCATGAGAGTGACGGCCAGTGGAAAGAAGCTGTTCCTGTGTCTGGTGGTTTTGGCGTACAGAGGGGAGGAGTTGGAACAGCTTGTTTCCAGGGTGTGATGGGTCTGCAGGGATTTCTATTGTAACTGAACACTGCTCAAATCGTTTCGGTTGGATGTGACATCTATGATTAATTTGTCGCTGGCTGTTCAGCTTTAAGTCATCGCTTAGGTTTAACCCCTTGTCGACCTGTCTGCCGTGCAGCTTCGAATCGTGGTTCGACATCAGCACCATCAGTGAAGCGGAGACCTTGGTGGCTACTGAGCGCGAGCAGAACATCCTGAGCATGCTGCATCAGGTCAGTCCTCCTGAACCATCAGTGCAGTCATGGGTGACTATTGCAATTGCCTTGACATGCTATCGTGTGTTTAATATAATAGCATTGGTGTTGAACAGCTTTGTGGGTATGGATAATTTTTCTGTCCTGAAGACGATCGTGCTTTATTCTGAATATAAGTAACATATCGCATTATAAACTGTATCATAAAAATGTAGATAGACTTTTTTTTGATCAAATGGTGACTATCTTACTTGAATTGAACCCCTTTTTAAATATGTTCACACAAAGCAAACTTTGTTTTCGCATGGGACAATGTCATAACAAAGTCAACTCATCGGCAGGCGACGTAAATACAAGAAATTTGAATAGTGCCATGTCGCAAAAGACCATCAGCGTTAAAATTTCCTCCCGTCTTCGGCAACGCCCTGACTTTGCCGAATCAAAAATGGAGGAATACAACTTTTTTCAAATCTGCATCATTGTGTCGTTATTTCAGGATCCCTTTGATCTGTTTATTACACTTTAGCGATCAAGAACGCCTGGAGGGAATTTCTTTTAAGTTTCACACAAAAGTCCACCTGGACTCGAATGTTAAACTGATTTCGAAAGTTTGGTCAAAGGTCACCATGTGCAAAAGATTTGCCTTGCCTTTTTAGTGAGAACTGTTTGGCTTTTCCGTGGTTACAGAAAAAAAAAATTGTTTCCTTTCTCATCATTTCAGATCCTAACTCCATTCCTGCTGAGGAGGCTGAAGTCAGACGTGACACTGGAGATTCCTCCGAAGAAGGAGATCATTGTGTACGCTCCTCTGACAGCCAAACAGGAGGCCTTTTACACCGCCGCGGTCAACAAAACCCTCGCCAAGATGCTGGGCCAGGAAAAGGTTTGTGAGGACTGTGCATTTGTCTCTGTGGGTTTATTCTCTGAGTTCTGTGTTAAATACTCTGTTCAACCTTTTGCCAGGTCAGCATATCGGCTGATATTGCAGATATACTGTATGCTGATAAGTTAAAGTTCCACTTTGCAACTTTCGTTAGGAGAATCTTCCTTTCTAAAGATAAAGTTTATTTTATGTCTAATGTAAAACAGTGTGTTGTGTCTAGGGTTGTCACGATACCAAAATTATGACTTCGATAAGCCATAAGTATCACGATACCGATACTCACGATACCAGAATTCGATAAAATACCACAGATACGATACGATACTGCTATATTTATCTATAATAGTAATAAATAAAACATCTGTACGGTTCCCTTTTTTTTTTTTACCAGCTTGTTCCTGCCCTGCTGTTTGAACACTTAACAAATGGCATTAATATTAGTATTAGCCAACAGCAAGATATTAATGAAAACTACATGGTGCCATGATTGCTGCTGACTCTGCTGGCATCTGTCTGACTGTCTGTGGGAGTGGGTGGGTAAACAATGCTTCATTTACTTGCATAGTGAGTTTGATATTTTCACTTCATATTTTATCTTAATTCATGGAATAATTATTTTTCCTTAACTAAAAATAAAAATAATTAGCTCAAGATCCACCCTCAGGCTCCACCAGCATGGAGCCATTTTGCATCAATTGTGTTTCATTTAGTGCACGTTTGTGTGCATTGCGACCTCATGATCATATAGGCTTGTTGTCAAACTAGGCTTAGGCTACTCGTGTTAGCTGTCTATGGGTGAGCTTGGGGGTGTTCATGTTTATAATCACATTTGCTGACCCGTCGTTCTTTGAAAAGTTGGAGGTGTCTGTCTGAAAGGTGCTTTGCCGTGTTAGACGTGTTGCCTCACTTTGTCTGTGTGGCTTTGAAACACGTTTCGCAGACGGGTCTCTGTATGTCAGTGGGTTTTCCTTCACTGTCTGCAATATAGCCAAAGTACTTCCACATGATTCTTCTGGCATCTTGTTTTCCAAGAAGCCGAGGACGGTCGGCAAAAGCTCGTGCATGTCTCCCCTGTGATCACTCGCTGTGAGCGTGCTGGGCAGCCCCGCCCCCTTGCATGCCTGCAGGCAGCATGACAGGGAGCGGAGCAGCCAGTGCGCTCTGATCGCGCTATTTTAATAAAGTATCGATACTAAAAATATGCAAAATCGGATCGTTTTTAACATACAGGTACCTTTTTAGTATCGATACACCGTGCAACCCTAGTTGTGTCATAGTTGAAAGCTGCAACACAAAGAGCTTAAACTGTTAGTGACGGGCGTCTGAGCTCAGCCTTCATCAGTGCAGTCCAGTAAAAAGCAGAGAGACTGAAAACGCCCGTTCTCTTGGATTTATTCAGTCAGAAGCTCCCGTGGTGTTGACGTCAAGTGGGCGGCCGAAGCGCGGTTGTCGAAAGGTGCTGGACTACACAGAGCGAGACGGGGACACGCCGTACGACCTGGAGAAATATCTGGAGATGGTCCAAAAGGAGCACGATCAGCAGAGGTCAGTGAGCATCCCAGCTGCACATGAAAAATACTGAATAGATTACTCAACTTGGGTTTCATTTCTCTATCTTCTTAATATCACTTGCTTATTGATTTATTTTCATTGATCTCCATAGTCTGTTTTTGTTCTCAGCCATATAAACTGTATGTTGTTTGAAAGGCGGTGGTACTGGTCCTATAACAGCCCTTGCCATGTTTTGAAGGCACGTCCTCTACAAAGATGATCTCCCCAATTGCAAGGGAAGCACAACCTGTGGCTGCGTATCAGTCATAGGAGCCGGCTCGTTCACATGTTGTGCGTGTTCTTTTTTTTCTTTTTTTTTTTTAACATCCTCGATGTAGTCTCGTGGAAAGCGCACTCGAGATTGAGAGTGACACCGTCGTGGTGCGCAAGCATGCTCCGACAAAAGATGAAAATCAACTTTTAGAACGCCGCAGTTATCCCTTCTTTCTTCAGCGAATATCAGTCTACGGTAAATTAATGGAGGATAAGTAAATCATTTAAATTAAGGACTACCCGGAGCCTTACTATCCGTCCCACGGAATATTATACTTGCTTCATCTTGCCGGTGAAGTACTTCAATCACAACATCCAGTCGAAAGGTCAGACAAATAGTCACAGACGAATGAGGCAGTAAAGCTACTGTGAGGGATTTACGGTGCTGGAAATCCATTTATTAATTAGTTTAGTTTAGTCGGTGACACTTGATGCTAAATTATTGCTTCATCGTCATCGCAGCACGCAGGTTTTTGCCCACCCCCCCCCCCCCCCCCCCCCACGCACCGTGGATAAAACGATGAAAGTGGCGGACGCAGCATGTGAAGGGGCCCTAATGCTGCATTCACATGGAGCGTACACAGAGTACACGACAGACGGATAACACCATCTTGAAGACACAGGACAGACAAACAAATCGTTGCAGTGAACAGCCGGGCGGCAAAACTAAACGTTGCAATAGTGTTGGATAAATATAAATAAGAGTGATTTTGCATCTACTCTTTTCTGTAATTATTCTAGTAATGCATGTAGCAAAAATATGCATCTTTCTCTTATATTCTACTTGCGTGAGGTAACTAAGCAGCGTTGTTAGTAAATTCCATCGCAGAGGATGGCAAAAAGTAAAAAATATCGCCGGGTATTCTCTGCTGGCCTCGCCTAATCTCACCTTCGTGCTCTTGCCACTAACATGATATCCGTTTTGCCGTCTGCCTGATTTCCATATGAATGCAGCATAACGTGACTCCTCTCGTCTCCTCCAGCTCGTCTCCAGTGCCGGATGTCCAGAGCCCGCTGGACGCCCAGATCAACCTGAAGCTGCAGAATATTCTCATGCTGCTAAGGAAGACATGTAACCACCCCTACCTAGTGGAGTACCCCCTCGACCCCGCCACACAGGAGTTCAAGGTAACATATAGTAAAGGTGGAGCTACAGGTTCTGTTTTAACTTTGGAATGTTAGTTTTGATCTTCCCCCTCTGAGACGAGTTCCCCTCTTAACACACTTGTGCGTACGTCCTGCAGATTGACGAGCAGCTGGTGCAGAGCTCCGGAAAGTTTCTCATACTGGACAGACTGCTGCCTGCACTGAAGGAACGGGGACACAAGGTGAACCATGACCCAAGTACATGTCAGCCGAAGTGGAGAATTAATGAAGTCTTTCAAGCTAACTGTTGATGAATAGTCTTGCTCAGTTGTGGCCCAAGTACTTGCATTCAACCCCTGGTGGGTCTGGGAGGTTTAGGTTCTATTTACTGTAAGATAAATCAGTTATACACTTTTTTCTTTTTCACCAAAATTAGCGCCATTATGAAGGTTATTTTAAACACAAGAAAAATGCAAAGAAATAGGCAGTTTGACGTGTCGTTGCACCGGCCTTTCTGTTTTGTTTTTTCCTGCTGTGTTATAGTGGTGCAACGGATCATACAACTCACGGTTCGGATCGAGTCACAGATCGGATCAGCACAAAAGAAAAAAGGAAGCAAATATAAATTTTAGAGATCATTGGAGTCTGCTTTGAGGAGATTATAAAGGCAACAGTTCCCCTGTTGTCTGTTGACAATGCTAAGCGGGGAAAATATTTATAATATAATTTATATATATTTATAATATATTTATATAAATATTTTTAATATAATATAGTGTACACTTGTACTGACACTGACTTTATTCGGTGGCTAAGTGGCGGGGAACTGAAGCCGTTAAATCTCTCTCCTCAAAGCCGCAAGACTCCATTCATAAAAACAGTAGTTTAACCTTGCACAACACGGGAGTACACATACTAACCCACTTCAGAAGATCCTAACTAACCCTTTCAACTATTTCCAAACTTAGAACAGCTAATGTTGACTCGGCTAGTGCTGGCTTTCACATCACTGCTAATGTGCTGGGTGGGCGTTGGAAAACCCCGGAAAAGTATGCAGATAGAGTTGACCTTTTAAGTCAACAAGAAATGTACTTGTCTAACGTGCTTAAATATACTTGAACGTTATTGTCACACCTGTCAATCAACATAAAAAAGATAAAAACAATGATTTAAAAAATATCTAGATGTCGGGGAAACAACAACTATCACATTGTGATTGGAACGCAAAGCATACAAATCTGTTCAGAATTTCTGACTTGTTTGTTATTGACTCGTCGTTGTGGTCCAGATTCTGATCTTCAGTCAGATGACGTCCATCCTGGACATCCTGGTGGATTACTGCTATCTGCGGGGCTTCCAGTACAGCCGACTGGACGGCACCATGTCCTACTCCGACCGAGATGAAAACGTGAGTTTTGGAACAACGAGCTCAGTGGATGTCGGAGTGTCTCTAATTACTATAATCATCAGGTTGTTTGTCGTTCCCTTCCCCCAGATGACCAAGTTTTCCAAAGATCCTCAGGTGTTCCTCTTCCTGCTGAGCACCAGAGCCGGAGGACTCGGGATCAACCTGACGGCCGCCGACACCGTCATCATCTTCGACAGTGACTGGGTGGGTGCTAGTGGTGTCACGGATCGATCCGTGATCCGTTCGGATCAGCCCTCACGGTTCGGATCAGCCCTTATGGTTCGGATCACTTGTGAACCGCGGATCAATCGAGTATTTTTTTTCTTTATTTTTTTACAGTGTAATCATCATAGTGTGTAATAAAGTTCTACTGCTGCTGTTCCTTTTCAAGTAACAAGTCCCCGAATATCAATGCAGAGTGTCAGTGAACAGATATAAAGCAGGAGTGTGTTCACGTGAACGGAGCAGCTTAGAAGCATTTAACGGTGACGTCATGGTGAGCGGACGTCAGAAGCCGCGGCGTCATTTAAGTCGCAAGTTTGGGAACATTTTGTCTTCCCTGTAACTTATAATGACGGATGAGGGTGGTGGACAAAGCGTTACGGTATGTAGGCGTTATTTAAAGAGACACACGACAACGGCAAAACATCGGCATGTCCACACATGAAGAGACACCATCCCGTCTGTCAGCGACGGGGACACTCCGGTGTAGAAAACAAAGGATTTCTAAATCTGGTTAAAATGCTTGAGCCACGCTACGAAGTCCACTCACGCACCCACTTCAGTGTGAAGCTGTTCCAGGACTCTATGAAAAGGAAAAGACTGTAGAGACCGCTTTCACCACAGCGGAGTGATTCTTAGTCCGGCGCTGTAGACACGCCCCCTCTGTGAGCGTCACACAGACACACACACCTGGTTCAGGTGCTGACAGAAGTATCAGAGTGAAGCTAGACAGGCCCAATAATATTCCAGTCACCACAGAAAGGTCGACCCTCTCCCCAGACAATGGAGATATTCTCATCTTTTTGAAAATAATGTCACTGTAATGTTGTTGTGTATTTGAATGGCATCACCTGACAGGAAGTAAACACAGACCCAAGTTGTTGCTGAGCAGTTCAGTTCAGTGGAAGCTAGCTCACTGGCTGTTTCTTTCTTTCAATATTGATCAAAGGACGAGGATATCGACATACCTCATGTTGCACTTAAACTTTTCAAGAATTCGTGAATGTTTTATTTTTATTAATTTATTTCATTTTGTTTCAAATTGGACATCTTCAATATTTTTGTTTTCATGTAAGACTATAGCCCAAAGTTCTTTGCTTTAAGTGTTCTTGAAGTTCTTTAATTGATAAATGGAAAGCAAAGTTATATTTGTTTCCTCCCCTTTTCTTTGTTGATCCGAAAAATGATCCGAACCGTGACTCCTGAACCGTGATCCGAACCGAACCGTGAGGTTTGTGATTCGTGACACCCCTAGTGGGTGCAGATCAACAAATCAAGTGTGGTGAAACTGTTTCTGAAAACGGTGTCAGTCAGTGTGTGCTGATGCTTCGCTCCGTCTTTCTCAGAACCCCCAGGCCGACCTGCAGGCTCAGGACCGCTGCCACCGAATCGGGCAAACCAAACCGGTGGTGGTGTACCGACTGGTCACGGCCAACACCATCGACCAGAAGATCCTGGAGAAGGCCTCGGCCAAGAGGAAGCTGGAGCAGATGGTCATCCACAAGAGTGAGTGAATGCACTTCAAAGTGCCTTACCAAAAAAAAGCCTCTAGAACGCGAAAAGTGTCATCATACCTCGGACGACATGACGATATTTATCATCAAACAATGTCAAAAAATTAGAATTTGTATTGTTTCGCGGAAAAAACAGAAGCCGAACTGTGTTGCGGTATAATTAGTGTCATTTGGACAACACTTTGCGTTCTTTGCACGTGGTAGTCTGAACATGGCTAGGCTGCGAACAGCTGTTTGAGCACAACATCCAGGAACACAGACCTACTACGGTACACAGAAATGCTTGAACGCAATGTTTTGTTTCTAGACGTTAATGTAGGAACAGTCTATCTGTGGTACGACATACGACAGTTAAAGGAAATAACCTATGGAGAAGCTGTGCACACAAATGAAGGCTGTGTGAGGCTCATATTTAGTTAGTAGTTCCCTATAATTTCACTTGAAATGTTCATTTTGCACTTAATAAAATGAGAAAA
>CM051699.1:4522151-4547151 GCA_028022725.1 Lycodopsis pacificus | reverse complement strand
ATGGGCGGACTTTTAAAAGTAGCGTACAATATTTGTGAAAACACAAGCTTACTTGCACAGCAGCCATTTCACATGCTGATCGTTATTGAATTTATCTGGTCATTTTAGAACTTAATCTATTTTATTATTATTTGGGCAAAGCTGAGCTTTTCATTAGTTTTGCTGATTGCTGGCCACTCTGTATAAGCAGCGTCGTTGGTAGGCATGTAAATCTATAAACCAGCGAACATTTGCAGTTTCCAAATTACCTCTTTCTGCTGTTATTGCGTTGGGTGCGAGATGTGAGCACGTCTCTAGTGAGCTTAACCACAAACTCATTCAGCGTTTGGAAAATATCTCTCCTACCTCTCTATCGTTGCATCATCTCCTCTGCTTAAGAAACTCTTATAAAGTCCTCCCTCCTCAAAATAGTTGTTTTCACCTTAGCAGCTCTCTTAAGGGCTAAAGTGCTTTGTGAATCTTTTGTTTTAATCTATACCATTAACTTGTCTTATGTTTTTCGAAAACTCTTGGGATTTTCTTAGAATTTCGTCACTTTGAGCAACTCTTTGTACTAGGATGCTTTATGAATACGGCCCCTGATCTTTACAAGGTACAAGACATTTTCATTGCATTTTTCATTCAAACAGCTTTATTGGTCTGAGCAAAATATGTTGTTGCCAACTAGTTTACAGAAGATTCACGTATTTTGACACAATACAGTACATATTAAATACACAGGTGTCACATATGCAGGTTCTTTATTATACTGATGCAGTCTGCACTTTGACTGCTATACAATACACTACAATTTAGGACCATTTAATACGATCACTTAAAACCACAGAGATCCACTTAGTCATCCATCCAGTCATTCGTCCATACATCCATCCATCGACCCATCCTTCTATCCACCAACCAACTCTTCTACCCATCCATCCACCTAGCCATCCATCTATCACACAAACAAATGTATCATGTAGTAAAAGGAGAGAGAAGGGGCAATAAGTCAGATGAGGTGGACAGAGATGAAGACTAGAATGCTAAGTAGCAAGCATATTAGACAATCTGGTGGAAAATGGAGATAGACTGTAAGGCTATTGGGGTAGTGGGGGCTAGAGAGGACAGGTGAAGGGCAGGAAGGAGTGGCCGGATCTAAAAAGACAGTTGAGAACAAATGAGTGAGTATTTAACAGATAAAAGACGTGGCACTAGAATCATTTCACTTTTTGTTTGTCCTCCAAATTAAGCGTTTGCATGTTTACAATATATCTGCTTGTCTCTAACTGCTCATCTTGGCCCAACGGATCATAACCAAAATAAATGAGCATAAGGGATTATCCTTTAGTAATTAAAAAAAAAAAAAAAACTACAGCAGTGGAGATCGATCTTCTCTTATGCTCTCTTATGCTTTGAAGTTCAGTTTCAGGCCCAGTCATGACTACAATAAAGCCCTACAAGGAACTACTGCTGTAAAGCCTGTGAGGCAGGGTGTGGCCACAAAGCTCTGTCACCTGCTCACGTCTATTCATGCATTCTCAGACTCTACCTGGATCACTGCAGGACTCACTCCGTAGCTGGCATATTCCCACATAAGCTCAGGTTGTTTACTGAAACTGCTTAAATTGTGGATTCAAGACTTTCTTCACAAAGGACTAGTTATTGTGAGGTAAAGAGAATTTACCTTCATGTACAGAATTTCTTCTGAAAAGCATATTTCATAGAAGCTAAAACATTTTTGTAAAATTGTTAATTACAACTATAACTATCTGTTTTCATCACTGGTTTTTACTTCCACCCTGAACATTGTCTACAGGCTACAGTATATTTAAAATATGGAGCGTATGAAGTTAGTCCTGCATTACTTTCAGTCGAAGTCTGAGTCCATCTCCAATGTAATCTGTATCGTCCTGGCCTTAGTCAGTGTCAAGCTCTACACCAGCTTCGACTTTAACTGCCCGTGCCTTCCTCAGTACAACAAACTGTACTCTCTGGGAGTGATGATCGTCCCGCCCATCATACTGTTCTTCCTGGGGGTCCTGGTCAACCGACATACAGGCATCATGATGGACGAGTGGTTGAGACCCGTTGGGAACAGATCCAAAAATCCTGCTGTGGTTAAGTGAGTCAAAAATGTATTTCTTTATTTACTAAAATAATATTTACGACATCAAGCACATGGAAAAGTGTGGCCAATGGTATTCGTTTAAAGAAATACAAACTAGCCAGATCATCGTTTTTCTGTATACCAGAATGATAATGGTTGTAGCCAGACCTTTCTTTAACGGTAATGCAGCAGTAAATGTTTTTGGCATCGTGTTCTGGCATCTGTTTGTAGTCCGAGTAGTATTGACCAACTGCATTCGAGCAGACTTTTGGTTGAATGCAGGTAAACAGTTCGAGTGGAGCAAAAGAGGTGGAATGCATTGACCGAAAAGCAATATTGGAACCCACTGGTGATGGCTACGCTTTTAATTGATTTAAAATTAGCTTGTAAACTGTCAGCTTGTGAAACAATCTGGTTGTACACGTAATCTCTCACCTCCAACTTTAGACACCACCTCTCAAGTTGCTAATCGCACTGCGAAAAATGAGCAGCGCACTGAAGAGAAAGTCTTGGCCCGGGTATTTGCCGGCTACAGCGGAACCACAGATATATAGCCCCTTGCCCCAACAGGCTTATCTGTAATCAGACCAATAGCCGATGGGTTCTGGGATTGTTATTTGGGTCAATGCACTGAATTAGTTTCTCAACGGGTGGGAGTCATCAGAAGAAAGATGTATGTAGAATTGAGTATCATCTGCATAATTATAATGGGGAATATTGTTATTATGAATAATATGAGGGAGGGAGCATGGAAAGATGAATTAAACATGGAAAATGAACCTCTGTGGGACCCATAGAAATAGGAGTTGAACGGACATTCTCATTCAAATCAACGTAGCAGGATGGTCAGAGCGGCCTCCATTTTTATGCTGTTTTTATGCAGTTCTACTCCTATTTCAATGGTGGGACCCCATATGATGTCTTGTACTTAAGGAGGCTGAAGTTACGACAGTATCCAACATATCAAATGTATTGCTGAGCTCCAGAAGAACAAGGTTTGAAGTCTTGACTGCAGCTATGTTTATTAGAAGCTCCTTTTAAAACTTTAATGAGAGCAGTTTCAGTAAAGTGATCGTGACCTGACTAGAATATATTATAAGGGCCATTTGTAACCCACTGATGTTTTTAAAGATATCCCCAATGAAGGGGAGATTGGAGAATCTGTAAGTAGAGAGTTTGTAATAACTGATGACAGCGGTATCCATGGAGGTCTTATTTATAACAGCAATATTTCTCCATATTATATCCCTTTATTTTAACTTTAACACTATTTTATGTCTGAGATTCTCCCTTTTTAATTCACTCCAATTTTCTTTGGATACATATTAAATGAGCATTGTTGGACGAAGCCTGCGATCTAAGATCAGTAATTGTTATGCATATGACAATAAATTACCTGAACTTAAAAACTTGGAACATTTAGCTAATCCTTTAAATCCAGTATTCATTATGCGCTGTCGATTGCCCAATATCAAATTTAGCAAAATGACAAGAACTGTACTTTTCCTGCATATATTGCTGACACTATGCTAAAGGTGATATTTGAGGGTCAAGCTGTGGAAATTGTGAGGATGAAAACGTGTCCGATGTCCTTCTGCAGGTACCTGTTCTCAGCCATGCTTCAGAGGGCCATGCTGGCACCAATGGTGTGGATCCTGGTCACTTTGCTGGATGGAAAGATCTTCATCTGTGCCTTCAGTGTTAGTGTAGACCCTGCACTCTTCTCAGGTATCGGCAAACACATGCAATATGCTTCAAAGAACAACACATTCTACGTCCATACTACGTTTTCAAACAAAAACGATCTCCGTCCACACGGCGTTTCAGCATCGTTTTCGAAATGATCGCCATCCATGCTAACACGCCTGAAAACAAATATCACGTGACTCTTCACGTACACTGGGCATGCGCATGGGTGTCGATGTAAAACTCTCTCTCTCTCTCTCTCTCTCTCTCTCTCTCTCTCTCTCTCTCTCTCTCTCTCTCTCTCTCTCTCTCTCTCTCTCTCTCTCTCTCTCTCTCTCTCTCTCTCTCTCTCTCTCTCTCTCTCTCTCTCTCTCTCTCTCTCTCTCCGGGTGACGAATCAGGGAAGGATACGTCATGACTGCTAAGAACCAACTTATCCGACCTCGGGAGCGTTTTCAAACATATCCGTTTACGGTGCTCTAAAGCTCCAGCGTAGTGTGGACGCTCAGTGTAACCGTAGCAAAACATATGCGTTTTCAAATGGAAACGGAGTAATGTGGACATTACCTCTGTGCAATCTATAATGTTACCGTTGTTGCATAATTGGTTTGTGTGATGTATTATGTGGTATGTTTTTGCAGGTTTGCCCAACAATACAGGTCTGGATGTGATCAAAGTCATGGCCAAAGTGCCCTGCAAGGAGGACATTATCTTCAGGAACAGCTCTTTCCGCAAAGCCGTCTCTCGTTACGTTCGCTGCTATTCTCAAGTAAGCTGTTAGAGCCTCATCTCTACATACACACATCTTTGTACTTTTCATGTCAAGAAGACCATCAATCTGCGGTATGCTCCGTAAGATCAGGGTCAAGGGTTAGTTTACACTATACAGCGGGTAAAATAAGTATTGAACACGTCACCATTTTTCTCAGTAAATATATTTCTAAAGGTGCTATTGACATGAACTTTTCACCAGATGTCGGTAACAACCCAAGTAATCCATTCATACAAAGAAAACCAAACAAATTAGTTCCGAAATTAAGTTATGTGTAAAAAAAACTGGAATGACACAGGGAAAAAGTATTGAACACGCGTACTGAAATTGATTTAATACTTCATACAAAAGCCTTTGCTGATAATAACAGCTTCCTGTTTGGAGAAACTAGTCGCATGCATTGCTCAGGTGTGATTTTTTGGTGATTAAAGCTGCTAGAATGGCCCAGACGATCACCTGACTTGAATCCAATAGAAAATCTATGGAAATAACTAAAGATCAGAGTTCATAGAAGAGGCCCACGGAATCTTCAAGATTTGACTGTTTGTGTGGAAGAATGGCCCAAAACCACACCGCATGCGACTAGTTTCTCCATACAGGAGGCGTCTTGAAGCCGTCATTACCAACAAAGGCTTTTGTACGAAGCATTTAATCAATTTCAGTACGTGTGTTCAATACTTTTTCCCTGTGTCATTCCATTTTATTGCACATAACTTAATTTCTGAACTTATTTGTATGGATTTCTTTGTATGTATGGATTAATTGGGTTGTTACCGACATCTGGTGAACATTTCATGTCAATAGCACCTTTAGAAATATATTTACTGAGAAAAATGGTGACGTGTTCAATACTTATTTTAACCGCTGTATATCTGGTCTGATCCATGGACAGTATAAATGGATGAAGTGTCTCCACTTTCTCCAACTACATAAGGGATTATCTTTCAATAATAAATTCAAAACTTTTTGGTGCAACCACAACTTTGAAGTTTTAGGCCCAGTCATGACTACAATACAGCCCAACCAGGAACAACTACTGTAAGCCTGTGATGTGAGGCAGGGTGTGGCCCCGCAGCTCTGTCACCTGTCTATTCATGCATTCGCACACTCTATCACTGCAGGACTCACTCCAAAACTGATATATAACTGATAAAAGCATATTTTACAGAAGCTAAAACATTTTGTAACACTGTACAAAGGTGAAACCAAAACGTCCCGGATACGGGACGTGAGCTGCCATCTTGCTCTTTTGATGTCACTTGGATTCAGAGTCTGCACAGAGGTGATCGGGGAACTAGAGCCGTGGAATCGAGGTCGCGCCCATAAAACCGTCCGAGCCACTCAACCAGCTTGTCAGTGGGAGAGCTATATTGCGGCTATGTTACCACCACATTAGATGTTTGGCTAGAAAGACACAAAAAACAACCATAATATCTCTGTGACTACATTTATGATCAAATTGACACATGTTCTATTACAGACTCGTGATTTGGGTTTTTTTGTTTGTCTGTGTAGTTTTGACGAATCACATTCGATCAGGCTTTGGTAAACTAATTTAATATTTTGTTTTTTAGCTCTAAAATAGTATCATTAATTACCATCTATTCTCATGACACTGAAGCATTGAACAGAGTTGACATTCCTGGAGATGGCGCTATGCTGCAATTGACCCTTCGCTAGGCCCGCTTCTGCTCCATCAAGCTGTAGGAGCTACCGCGGAGCCCACACCGTCACTAACGGCATCCCCTGAATAGATGTTTTGTAATTTATGGAAAATCTTGCTAACATTAGTTAATGTTGTGCTAACGTCCTCTACAAATGTTAGCTCCACAAGTTTAAGTTAAACTATAAAAATGGTGAAACTAATCATTTAACGTGATGAACACAGAGTTGACATAACAGATTAGAATAGATAGGATAAAACAAAGTATGAGAAAACCCACACAATCGCATGATATACATAGTGCCTATCCTCATCCCTGGAAAAACGGACTTTCACATTAAATGCTGATTTCGCATTTGAGGCTGCAATGCTGAATTGTTGACACACTAGTCACCTGATCAGACTTTTGTAACCTCCGTGTGTGGGAATATTATGAACAATTGGTGCTACTGATAGACGATTCTTTGTGCACTCGTCACAGTCACTTCAGCACATGACTGACAGCTTTTGTTGGCTTTGTGTTTGCTAACTTTCCTCGCCCTGTCTAGGCAGTCGGCTGGTCCATCCTCCTCTTCCTGATTGTACTGGGAGCAATCGGACGCCTCGTCAAGCCCTATTTCGACGACCACGCCGGCTCCCTGCAGACGCGCTACTGGAGCAACTACCTCGACGTGGAGCAGAAACTCTTCGACGAGACCTGCGTCCTGCATGCCCGCGACTTCGCCCGCAAGTGTGTGGTGCAGTTCTTCGAGGACATGAGGGAGGATGCTGTGCTCCGTCTTCCCCACCCGCTCTTTGTCACCAACCCCAAAGTGGAGTGGGAGGATGAGGAAGAGGAGAGACTTCACGGGGTGTCAAAGCAGGAACAGGTGGACCAGCTTCTCAACAAATGGTACTATAATAAACCTGAGCTGGACGTCACAAGGATAGCCCACAGACCCAAATCGTGCGTTACCTGGGAGGACCGTAACGGGAAGACTTTATACTCTGATGTGTAGGACACAATGTGCTGTAAAGCTGCAGGGTGAATCATGTCATGACTCACTACCAGGAAGCTATAGCGTCATGTTAGGTGTATGTTACCTCTGTGTAGCATGGCCGTATGCAGGGTTTTAGAAATGCAGAGGTCAGAATTCAGGGGCATTATTTTATATTGTATTACCCTGATCTAAATACGTGCATCTTAGGAGGTTTGGAGCTTGAAAACCAACACAGTGGGCAGGAGCATAAATGATCTGTCAAGTTAAATGTTGCAGTGAGTGATCCACACTACAATCTGTAAATACAAAAGAGGGTCAAATGATCACAAAACATCTGCAAATTAATGTTGGCTATGCTTAATTATTGTGACTAAAGTAAAAGCTACTACACGTCTCTCTCACCCATTGTGTTAACTGTCTCTGTCTCTTTCTCTGTGACTCCTCACTTGTCTTTCCTGCCAGTGTATTAAAAATAATTTGGTAAAAATGTATACACCTTTTTTATTTCATCCTTATGTTAGATCCAAACATTTTGGATTTGAGTCATAGAAATGTATCTTAAAAATGTGTGGTTTATACAATAATAATACTATATTATTACACTATAATTATGTTAGGTGTTGAGTTGTTAATAGAGCCCATAGGTTCAATTGTATAAACCAAAGATCATATATATTTCTGTGGTAATGAATAGTTAGGATTGCATAAATTAAGATTTGTGTGTGTTGAACAGCACAGGGACAACATATTAATCCTAACCTGGGCACAGTGGGTAATACCTGCTCTTCCTCTCTCATCGCCTTCTCTCCTTCTTTTTCACTCAGTCACCACATCTTGTTTTTGACTTCTAAAAAAATACATTAACTCTTAGGGGCCAAACCATTTTGCGAGGGTAATTTGACTAGGGTGTGACGTCTTGCTGGTTTTGCATACAGGTTGTTGACGTGCAGCTCACTCGCACAGATTAATGGAAACATGCAAATAGACGTTTGGAACCAAATAACTCTCGTCTACAGACTCTCACAAAGATACTATTTACTACTTCATTGTATTTAGAGTGCTTTAAAGAAGCACTTGTAAATATTTCGACATTAACAATGTATCAAATCTGTGTATGTGTTGTTGACGTAGTTACAACCACTGTTAACTTACACCAACTCTGCAGTTCCCCTCAGCGCTATGGAACCTTTAGCAGCTAAAGACAAACACTACTTTAAATGAATGATGATGATGCTCCGTAACTGCTGGATATATAAATAGGCAATTGTTTGCTAACATATTCACCATTTTAAAGTGAGACTATACATTTTGAAAGAAGAAATAACATTCTTTGTCTGACAAATTCAATTTGAAATCCAGAGAAACAAAAGACACTGTTGCTTTATTTTAACACTCTCAGGGGTTTTGTTGCTACAACCTCACTTTGTCTGATATTACCAGTAGTTAATGTTGGCTAATGTTAGTTAATGTAAGCTATATTTAGATATTGTTGTTGGCGTCCTACTGCTTCTTATCAATGTTCTAATTGTCAAAGCTCTTCATTTACTTCTGAAAGCAAGCATATCCATTCATTTCCTAAAAAGCTGAAAGAGTTGCACGTCGAAGCATAGCATAGATGGGTGACAAATCAGAGGAACAAGACTAAAAGTCTACAGTGAAGCTAGCGGCTCTGTAAACCGGACAGAGCCGCATATTTTTTCCATGGTTAATGGCGGACAGTTGAACGGATCCAGGTCTATAAACCACGGCCCCTCTCCGGCGATTTTGCGGCGTTTGGTGTGAACACGACCGGCGGCGCGTTGGACGCGTTTTTGCGGCGCGTCAAAAAATCAACGCGTTTGGTGTGAACGCACCTTAAGGCTGTGTCGGCAGCATCCTCCTTAAATTTGCATTCTTTCTAATGGCCATCAGGGGGCCACTCCTCCGGTAGCAAAAGGTAATAGGATTGGCGTTTTTTGACTAAACAGTTCTGGAGTTTCCCCCTGAGAGCTACCTTCAAGGGATTCTTTCTGCAACGCCAATAGAAATGTTTCAGTGACGTAAGCTGTCCAAGTTGCTGTAGTTTGCTTTCCTTAAGCTCTCTTATCTTTATAGGTAAGAAGGAATAAACAACTCAGTTACAAGCCACAATCATACAAACGCAAGCAAAATAGCGGTCACAAAAGTACTTTTTCCATTTCAGTATTTCAAGTGTCTGTGCTTTGTGCTATTGGGTTAGCTTGCAGTCCATTTCTCTGTGTTTCCTTTCTTTTTTTGTAAGAGCTGTCTGTTCTCACATCTAACAGGGTTTTGTTTAATGGCGGTTGACTGTTCTGGTTCGTGTGTTCAACAAATGTTTGTACAGTAACATTACTTATGGTTCCTTTTGTGCTTGGAGAGTATCTACAAAAAGAGTCCCTCAAAACGGCATTCTAAAAAATACAATTGTTTCTTTTGGTGCGAACACAATAAAAAAGGGGGTTTTAGAACTTTGTTTTTACGGCCAAACACCAAACTTGAGGCTTCAAATACGGCAGTCCAGAAACCAGTGGATGGCATCACGGTGACCACACCCACTTCTTATTTACACTCTATTGGCTGTACTTAGGCCAGATTGTTGTTTTAGCTAAATGCTAAAGTTAGCATGTCAGGTATCATGTTTACCATCTTAGTTTAGAGTGTTAGCATGCTATCATTTGCTAATTAGTACAAAACACAAAATGCAGCTGAGGCTCGCGGGAATGCCTTTAGTTTTGCAGATATTTGGTCATTAACCAAAATATCAGAAAAACTAGGATTTTGAGGTCATGATGGCAAGATGAAAACTTAGAGGATCACTAAAGTGACAATTTCAATTCATCCTGAGGGGGAACATGAATTTAATGACAATCCATCCAATAGTTGTTGAGATATTTGTAAATAATACACATTAAGGCCTAATTGTTCTAGTGGCTGGCAAACAATAATTTTCCTCCAAATTTCTGATGGTCAGTGCTGAGAGACCAAGAAGCAAGAAGGGTCAAGGAGAAATGGTAGAGCGTACAGGTCCAAGTGGAAAAAAAACAACTAAATCTTTTTGGATTTTTCCAAATGAGAAGGAAGGGTAAGACGTTAGTCAAACTTTTTTGGCTTCCTTATTCGTAAGTGCCAGTTTAGCTGGGTTAAGCCAGAATCATACTGGCCACCAGGAGCAGCCTCTCAGTTCCTTGTTTGTACCGCTTGTGCTATGTGAGCAACACATGTTTTCATTTACTGACCACATTTTTTCTTCCATTGGGGAGGAAACCGGAGGGCAGTTCCTGACTGTGAGTCACCACTGGTGCCCAGACTGCTAACACAGCCTCAAAGTTGCACGCAAAAGCAGAGACTTCTCAGTACAGTTTTTCCCTGAAATTGCACTGGATGATAAAAATGGATTAAAAAGTCTGAGTCACATGTCCAGCCTCAGGACACTGCCAGAGCGTGAGTTTGCATGACTACATTCTTTGTTTTCAATGAAGTGGCAGTATTTTTATATATTGAAAAAACATAATATTAATCTCAGTCTGTTTTCCAGTCTCTGGCTTCTTTGTTGATTGAGTAAGTATGACATAAGTGTTCGACTTATTTTCTGCAACTAAACTGAATCCATTCATTACAAAACAGTCATTCAGACTACAGTAATAATTAATGCGATGTGCTTGTTTAAAACCGAAAAAATCTCAAACTTATTGTTTCCTATTTATTTTCCTTTTCGTTCTCTGTCTGCAGCCTGACAGTCCTGTAAACGAAACTCATAGCTCTTCAGTGTTCTCCTCAGTAAAGACACAACATCCAAACATGGCTGCTGCAGCACTCGTCACAGAGAACTTTAAGTTTGTGTCCCTCTTCTTCAAGAGTAAAGATGTGATGATCTTCAACGGTCTGATTGCACTGGGCACTGTGGCCAGCCAGACTGCATACAACGTTTTCGCCTTTGAATGTCCTTGTTCGTCTGGGAGGAACTACCTCTACGGCCTGGCTTCCATTGGTGTTCCGGCGCTGGCGTTTTTCCTCGTTGGAATAATGATGAACAAGAGCACGTGGGACCTAGTGTCTGAGTGTCGGCTCAGAAGGTGCCGGAAGCTGTCGGGAGCCTCTGCCTTTGCGCTGCTGGGAACCATCATCGGTCGAGGTGTGGTGGCGCCGATAACATGGGTAGTTTTCTCTTTGCTGCAGGGCCAGGCGTACATGTGTGCCCTCAGCGAGTTCGTTGACCCCGGCACACTGGAGGGCTTTCCCTCAGGTCAGGGGTCGATGGTAATGGCGAAATTCCCATGTCAAGACAGTGTTCCAACAGAGCTGCAACGCTTCTGGGCTGAAGTTGAGCGACGACTGAAATATGAATCTCAGGTAGTGGAGTACTTTATTTTATTTTTTTGCAGGTTTAGTGTAGCTATTACAGGTGCACACAAGTAAGGGATGTTAAATATCAATCAAAAATAAACACCAGCTGCTACTTTCGATCTTATTTGCCATCAAATCCCATGAAAGGAATACCTACACATTTTGGGAGGCATTTATTTGCTTTCTTTCCAAAAAAATAAGCACGAGGCTTGAAACCAATCTTGTTTTTTTTCCTTAAGTATAGAGCTGGAATGTGGCCATAGTTAGCCTAGCTTAGAATAGATAAGACTGGAGGCAGATGGAAACAGCGAAATTCAAAAATACACCTACAGCCTTACGTGCTGGAACTATTTATTGATGCACAACAGCTGTATCCATCTGCCTAGTGCTTCTGTGTATCATCCCCGTCTACGGTGCAGGTTGCCAGATACAGTGCGGTCACTGAGTAAAGGTTTTGGTCGTAATAGCACCAAACCTGGCAATCTCACTGTGAAGAAAATACTTCAGAAGGCTCCACAGAGTCACTGAACACTGTGACAAGAATAGTTTCATTATGTAGCTTGTTTCTGAAGCTACATTAATGGAACAATTGGAACTTTTTGGCACATGTGGAGCAATGACTTATGTTTGTCAACTTATTTTAGTATATAGTCGCTACGATAAAATGTTTAGCTTCATGGCTAAAATTAAAGACACCTCATTCCAAATGTAAGTCTATGGGGAAAAAAGTGTCTTTGGGCACAGTGGCATCACATGAAGGTCCCCGGAAATTGTAATTCCATCGTTTTTGGCCACTATGTAAAATTAGCTTCAAGGCCCAGCGCTCTTCCTGCGGGGTTGTTAGAGAGGGGAAGAGTAGACAAAGGTAAAAATATGAACCAGCAAACACAAATGTAACTGATCCATTGCCTCAGAACCTCTTAATGGTGTTGACCTCAATGCTCTCTCTTCTTTTCAGCTCATAGGCTGGCTGCTGGTGGCAGTAATGTCATTGACGGTGTTCCTGATGCTGTGCGTGAAGCGCTGCTCCTCTCCACTTGGCTACCAGCAGGAGAATTACTGGTCCCAGTACCGCTCTAACGAAAAGACCCTCTTCCAGCGCACTGCGGCTGTCCATGCCCGCCTGCTGGCTGCGGAGAACGTTAAGAGCTTCTTTGGCTTTGTGGCACTGGAGACGGAGGAGAAGGACCAGCTGGCTGAGCACCAGAGTGCCGGTCCCATCTGTAGCACCAACTGGAACAGGGTGACTGGTGTCTACCTCTACAGGGAGAATAAAGGACTGCCTCTTTACAGCAGGCTCAACAAATGGGCCACGTACAGTCTGGAGAATAACATGGAGGCTATGGAGAAAGAGATGGACATGCTCAGCTGACCGGATCCTTCTGGAAGGTGGTCCAGTGAGGGCTAGCATAAAGGCCTCAGTATGTTTCAAACAGAGTGGGTCATCAAATAGCAACTACAGTTACCCCCCCCCCCCCCTCTTCTCCTTTCCTATTTCATAACTTTCTCTGACAATTGTCGTAACTTTCTGAAACAGACAATCTTGACAGTCACACACACTATTTCTGCCACATTGCCTTCAGGCAGGTTTCGATGATAAGACCAATTTAGTTTGAAACATAATGAACCCTTTAGTTCACCATCAATACAACTTTGGTCATGCTCCCAGATGGAAACTTGGACAGCTGTGGACAGCATTTGAAAGACAGGTTTGGAGGGTGGGTTCCACCAATGCACGGTAGATTGCTATGCTACCACTTGTAGCGTAGTGGCGGCATGGACACGTCTGGACAAGTCTGCTTGGTCACACACATATATGTGTTTATATGTTAGTTTTTGCTATTCAAATTCTCTGAAAAGTATCCTTTTGAGTGTTTCAATGTGATCCAAACATATCAAATTTTAAATAATCCGAGTGTACAGGGCACTGAGGTACGTTTACCCCTGGTATTAACATGTGGTCTGTGTCTTGATATGTTCACCATGTTTGTTGACTGCTCTGCCCACCTAATTTGCAAATCAAATTAGGTGGGCAGAGCCCGGCTGAAACTAGTCAAGGAAAAAGCTTATTACCAGGTGTAAATGTGGGGCTAGATAAAGGATTTGGCTGTAATTAAATCAGATTCCTCATTAATAGTTAAAAGTTAACTTTGTTCATTAATAAACTCAAAACCATTAAGTGTGGCAGTATCTCTATGGGCTGAATCTGTCAGAGTACTCCAGTCCAGCCATCCCTTGATGTGACATTTTATGTGGTCCTGATTAAGTCACATAGTCATCGTTTATGGGTTATGTGAAGCTCATGATTTATAACTCAAACTCTTATTTAAAACGTTTTCATCTCTTTCATTAGGCTGATTACAATGAGGCGTGGTCTTTTGTCATGCAGTATTAAATCCCCAACATCCAACTTGGGATGGTACCTGTGTTTCTGTACTGATGCTATATTCAACAACAAGAATCTGGCCAGACAGATTCCAATGCTCGGGTCTGCAAGCCAATAGTGTAGTGGACCCCAGCCGGACAATGGTGAAGCGCACTGATGTTTCCAGAGGCCTTTATGTGTCAGGGCCAAAAGTCTAATCTGAAAAAAAAGATTTTAGACTGTAAGAAATAAGATTTGAATCTGAAAATATAAAATCTGAAACTGAAAAATATGAGACCTCAAATATCAAAATATATATGAATGTGAAAAATGAAAATAAATATTTTATTCAAAACAATTCCAGAACTGAATCAAAATTACATTCAACCCACAAAACCTTTTCATTCACTTATTTTTATTTTGAATACATTGCTGTATTTTCAATGTTCAAGACCACAACTTGAACTTTCAGGTTCAAATTTGTTTTCAAATGATCAAAACTATTGGCCTGGATTTGGCTCCATTGTCAGGTTTTGAAGGCCAAAGCGGTAATAGGGGATGGACCCAAATGCAGGGAGACACAGTGGAACAGAGGGTTGAATTATGGTGGCTTTAATTACTAAGGAAAATGTCTAACACAAAAACTAGAGCAGGGGAATCAAAGAAATGTATCACAAAAAAAATCCAAGTAAACAAAACTACAAAACTGAAAACATGGCAGAGAAGAGCAGGGATCAAATCAGAGACATACTAGGAATCATTGTCCAAAAAAAAATCAGGGAGCAGAGCAGGAATCACAACAGGAAACACCACATAACAACCGACAATGAGACAGGGGACACACAGGGTTTAAATACACAGGGAAGGTGCACAGCGTTGCTGAGTAAGCAGAGCAAACTGTTTTTGACCGTGCAACATTTAATGAATGTAAATATTATGATTTATTTGATCTATGTAGAGGATATGGATAACGACAGAGAAAGTGGTTGGCCTCTGGTTATGTGAGAAATAAAATACCTACCGTATATTGGAAACTGGACTTTATTTATGGCACGTGTCAGAACAAACCCTGGTGACTTTTTTGATAAGCAACGAGGTCACTGGGTTAAGAGGTCGTCTGGGAACCGGAACGGTTCGATCCCCGACTGGGACGTGTCACATGTCGAAATGTACCTGAGCAATACACTGAACCCCCGGCTCCCCGGGCGCCTGTCATTGGCAGCCCACTGCTCCCTATATACAGGGATGGGTCAAATGCAGAGAAAAATTTCCCCCTTAAAAGGATAGAGATAGTATAAATTCTATTCTATTCTACTAGAAATTATATATGGAGGATAACAATTTCTGTTGAATTTATTTTAGGTTCATTTTTTATCCATGAATGTATAAAGACACAAACCTTATTGGTGTTTATTTTTATGTTTTTATGAGAGAAGTCTATTGGAAATCACTGACTTATTTAAAAAAAGAGCAAAACAGCAAAAAAAGATGAACGGTGTTTTGTCTTTTATTAGGTAATAGTTATGTTGGTGTGCTCTGTTTGCTAAATAGCTACTAATGATGTATCTTGTCATTCTGTATTTATTCTTGTTTTAGGCTACATTCTCTACTTCAACAAAAAAACAAACAAACAGGCCATACTCCTGACCAGAAGATGGCGGTAATGAAGCTGAAAGAAGTTAACCTGTAAAATTCATCAGTGAAGAAGAAATCTTTACTGCGCATGTGTCATAGTCTGTATTTAACTGTCGAGCGGGCTGATTCAAAATATAACGTTAACCAAGATGTCTTTGATATCTGCGCTGCAGTTTCTGAGGTTAAATGAAATTCCCAAAGGTAAAATTGTGTGTGTGTAAATTACCTTTTCTATTATATTGTAGATAGAGACCACGCTTAATTGAATTTCCCGGCTGTTTGTCAAGCAATGTTGACAGCTAACGTAGCTATTTCCCGGGTTTTGTGCCCCGTCTTGTGTAGAGGAAGAATAACGCTACTAACTGCATTCACATATCTTGCAAATTAGACAATGCGGGCTGCTTTGGAAGTAAAACACAGTTAAAACGAAACTCCAGATCTGTACCTAAGTCGCGACGAGCCACTGGCGTTTTCGGCAAACAACTGTCTAACGAAGACTCACTGTAATTTTGTGCAGCTGTCGTGTAACGTGAATCACAGCGTTTGTAACGTTAAGTAAGCCCAGTTTAGTTTAGCTTGCATTAACTTGTTATCTGTTTTCCGAATTAGGTTAAAGAATACAGGTTTATAGTTGCTGCTAAACGTGTTAAAGCCATGTTGTAAGGTTATTAAGACACCTTGATCGACTCCTGATATTCGTTAGTACTAGTGTTAGCAGCTCCTTCAACAGATCTTAAGTTTGTTTAATTAAAAAGACACAGACGTCATCGTTTGGAGGAAATATCATAATTTTGGTTCATATAAATCGTTACATTTAATATTATTTTTCGTACATTTTGGTTTTACTCTAAACATTTACCAGCTCTTAATTCCCCTCAGAAAACAGAGCTCTCAAGTTCTGAAATACTGTCTGTCGTGTTTCTGTATCACTGGGGGGGGTAATGTGATAACTGGTGTGATTTCTAGCCTGGGTGGATGCAGTGTGGGACTTGGAGTTCACAGAGAGAGAACCACTGGATGACACCATAGAGGACGAACTTGCAGTCAGTGGCGACAAGGCCTTCAGAACTTTGTACCAGTGTTTACTTGCCCATGCTGCTGACCAACAAGATGGCGCTTCACAGGTAAACCATATATATATATATATATATATATATATATATATATATATATACACACACACACACACACACACACACACACACACACACACTCTGAAATGTACCGAACCTAGTGGCTCTTCCCGAAATGCTGTGTGCTCTGATGTTGATGCAAAACACCAGTGTGCTTTTTTTGTTGTTGTTTTTTGGTAGCAGCAGTAAGCATTGTCTTGTCTCGCTGCAGAGCATCTGGGCGATTCTGGGAGAAAACGAGGTGTCGATCAAGTCCCTGGTGGCCGTGCTGTCCTTTTTTGTCCTGGCGGGAAAAGCCAAAACGGCCAATGTCCAGCAGAGGGTGAGCAGTCTGCACGCAGCCTCACTCTACCTGCTGCTGCTGGGAATCCCAGGTGAGGAAATCTAACAAAAAACATATATGTAAGAATGTCGGCGTGTAGTTTCGGTGCAGCCACAATGTCAAATTTGTTGAAACTGTAACAATAAGGTTTCATCTTTTTTCTGTAATAAGTTATTCGATACTGTCCAGCTTGTCTAGTCACTTAACTTAACAGTTGAGCAATAAACAATTCTGTGGAATAGTGTGAAACCATGGACAGGAATGTGTACTGCGTTACTGGTATACACATGCATCTTTGTGTGTGCATGACACAAACAAAACTGGATGTCATGAGAACCAAAACCTCAACACCAAATCGATACCAAAATTCTGAAAACGTGATAGTACTTTTTCTATTGTACCGCTATGGTACATACCATATGTACTCTGGATCAGGGCTTGAGGCTAATGCGAATCTATGGAGGTGGCGTTGAGTTACATTATGATGTGTTCAAGCTCTATTCAGTAAAAATTAATTGAAAGAAATACTCAATGACCTTGTTAAAGTTCAGTCCAGGTGATTGTTGTTAGTTTGTTGGAGAAGCTAACATTTATGTTAGCCCTATAGAACCATGTGAAAAAGGTTTTAATATATGCTCTGTAATCCAACTGAAAACATGAACTGCTCTTGTGTCATTCGTGTCAGTATTTAATTTTGGTGAATTATGTGTGCCAAAACTCATACTTTTTTTTTAATATATATATATATATATATATATATATATATATATATATATATATATATATATATATATATTTTTATTTTTTTTATTTATTTTTTTTTTTTTCTTACCGTTATGTCGTAGATTTTGTTCTTATTATAAATGTTTCTATTGTTTCTGTTTTTAACATGTAAAGTGTCTTTGAGTGCCTTTTCAAGCGCTATATAAATAAAATGCATTATTATCTTCAGAAAGTGCACAAACGGGTTGCTCCTTGAACATCCCCGAGCTGTTAAAGTAATAATTAAAAAACAAATGGACTAACACAAAAAACATACACATGTGCACAAAAATATGTATATTTTTGTTTAAAGGGACCTGAGCTGTCAGAACAATAAATAATTTATAAAAAATACAAATCAGAAAACTTAACAGGATTTGAACGTCAGAACTTGTTCTCTACACTACACGCACAAACTGAATCATCACTGTGGTGCTCCCGTGCCATATCATGTCGCTTTTGCATATCTTGCAATGAACACACTTTTTCAATTTATTAAGTGTGAAATGCTCTCACACCTTGGACGACTTAGGTCGTACTGATTTCTCTGCCTCCGCCATGTTTCAGAACAACGTTACGGGTCCGATGGTCTTTCCTCTGTTGTAAATTGTTTGATTGCATGTTTACTTTTATTGTGAAGAGCATGAAAACTGAAGTGATTTTACTGTGAAGAGACAGGAAGTAGCATGATACTTGCTTATTCACGGCAACAATGATAACGATAAGTGAAAACCTAACGTATATGTCGGGTGCAAGAGCGCGGTCTGTTCACTGTAACAGTTGTTAAACTGCAGTTTTCAGGAATTAAAGTGTTCCGTTCAAAACCAGACGTGTCTTGGTCGTCATTAGAAGCTCCACTTCACAACAACCTGCGCTGTGCTCCGCTCTTTTTTTTTTTGTTTTGAGTGGCGTAATAATCGCGCAGATTATTAGGGACTAATAATAAATTTGCAAAAAACAACCTGTTTTCAAACTTCCATAAGGTGAGATAAGACTACTATGATACGCAACATATGTATTTCTTCCAGGGAGCATTGCCACCAAGGTTTTCCATGAGGTTTTGTTGGATACGTGTTCAGACTTGACCGCTTACTGCTGGCCTCAGGACTCTGGAAAGAAGCGCAAGAAGGACGGCCTGAAGAGCTCTCAGCCGGACGGCAAACGCTCCAAACCACAGCCTAAAGGAACTTCAGAGGTAAAGTCCTCTGTCTGAAATCACTCAAACCTGCCAACAGGGCCGTGGTAATATGACGGCACAACCATTTTCTTCAGACTTACAAAAAATAATTGATATTTATTACACTTTTAAAATATATTCTTGTAACAAATGACAAAATGTGCTTGAATTGTAAAAATCAGAAGTAATAAAACTGAAAAAATGTGGGGGGCGGGGGGGGGGGGAATAAACTAATCTGTAAAAAATTGTAAGCGGATTTCTTAGGGCCCTAATGGAGTGTAGAGGGTACCGGAAATTAAAAGTGCCTGTCTCTGTTATTCTCAGATGGAAGTGGATGAGGCAGAGGAAGAGGAAGAGGAGCTTCATTTCTCAGCCCAGGACTTGGTAAAGATCAGAAACGCTGTGGTTCTCCTGGTTCAAAGCCTCCTCCAACTCCTGCAGACATTTCCGCTCAAAGACAGACCACAGAGCGTCGGCAACTTCACGCAGGTAGCTAGTGATTCCATCGTCCCGCCCGCTCGGTAGCACATTGCATTGTTTTCATGCGTTTGTTTCTTTCGCAGATCTTTAGCAAGCTGCTTTACTTTGAGCCGGTTATCGGAGAGATGACTTTTGCGGCTCCACGGTGAGTTGTAACTTTCACTTCTCTCTCCGTCTTGATAAAAGAATGTGTGCAGGATTTGCGACAGCTGACCGTTGTGTTATTTCTGCACAGGGATATCACCAAGCTGAGTGTTCCAGAGATGGCTTTCTACGGCCTGCAGCTGCTCTGCTCGCCAAAACACGGAGACAAGAAAGAAGTAAGATCCAATAATCATGGTCCACGGTGGGCCAATAGTATACACACTTGTTGGTTTGGCATATTAACTTATCTGATTAAATTTGCAGCTATTCTGAACATTTTGACAAATAGTGTCCTAGGTACTCTGGATAATCCACAGATCTCACTGTCAACTGTCTTCATGATGTTTCTGTAGTAGTGATGCATAGATTACAGTCATATTTGCGGTTTTGGGTCATAGAATTATCATCCTGATAAATAGTGAATTATCTGTTTTATAGCATGGAGCTCTGTGGTTGTATATGTATATTGATATTCAATAGTAGTTACTATTTCAATCTTTTTGGGAGATTTATGTTTAAGATAAACTCGTGTGGTCTCTATGCTTTGGAAATGTTTACATGTTGACTGGGAGTTTTACTTCAAAACATTATTTATTTCCTTATAGCCACATTAACTTAATAAATTGTATGATAAATATTTTCAGCAATTTTAGATGATGAAAATAGGTTTAATTACAATAGATTCATATTTCTTATTATCATACCTGTCAAAGGAGACAAGAAATATGTATATACGCCTATAGAGTTATTCCTGAATAATTGGGTATGTTATAGGGCTGGGCGGTATACCGGTTTTAATTTCCCGTACGATATGAATTTTTCATATACCGTCGCACAGCCGAAACAACTTCTGTTGCTCTTCAACAGGCAGCAAAATGTATTGTTCGCCGCTGGGGGTGCTACGGTCGGAGCTAGTTGTCTTAGCTGTATTGAGAGGGAACCCTAGTCATGGTCATAACTTTATAACAACCCACAACTAAACGCTCTTTAACAGAGAAAAACACCACGACACAACAGTTTGTGACAAACAATTTGTAGCACTAAAAATTGTAAATTTATAAAATTTCTCCGCCGAACTGCATGCTGGGCAAAGCTCGCTAACAGTCTGCCAACAGCTGGGAGAGGCTCTGTCGCTCCAGTAACATTACATTAAAGAACAGAAAAGAGCGATGCAGGATGAACAAAGACTGAACAACAAAAGGTATTTAGGTCAGACACATATGCAACGCTGATTACCGTGGTATTTGTTATAAATGTACGTTGTTACATAGACTGTGATAAGAAGCTGTACATGGAGGGGCTTCTTCTTCTTCAAATTCCATTGGCGGCTCGCTACTTGCATAGGTGCATACCGCCACCTACTGTACCAGAGTGTGCATTTTCAGGGTAAACTTTTCTTCACTGTTTTGATAATAAAATTTTATATATATATATATATATATATATATATATATCTATATCTATCTCATAATCTCCGCGAGTATTTTTTTTTCTCTTACACTTTAATCATCATGGTGTGTAATTAGGGGTGTCACGGATCACAAACCTCACGGTTCGGTTCGGATCACGGTTCAGGAGTCACGGATCACGGCTCATTTTTCGGATCAACAAAGAAAAGGGGAGGAGACAAATATAACTTTGCTTTCCATTTATTAATTAAAGAACTTCAAGAACACTTAAAGCAAAGCACTTTGGGCTATAGCAGGGATTCCCAAAGTGTGGTGCGCGCGAGCTGCCTCTAGGGGTTGCGCGAGAGGAAAAGTGTAATGGCGTCTGATGGTGTAATAATATTAAATATATAAAAAAAAAAAATGTAATTTTAATTTAAAAAGTGGGATTTTCACAAAATAAAAACTATGAATGAATATTATGAATTATAAAAATCCCCTTTGTAAGATTTAAAATTAAAAACATACAATTTAATAAATGCACTTGAGCTCCTTCCGGCAGTCTTGCGCCTGCCGCCAGTCGTACACACCAGCCAGCCTACGAAAAGGAGGACGGGATAGCACAGACAAATCGGAAACACATCGGCCCGTCGAGGTGAAAAAAGAGGAAACGAGAGTGAGCATCAGACTGGGAAAAAAAGAGGAAATATGATGAATGATCTGTGTCTGGGCTTCACTTGGATTGGCAACGCAGATTCCCCAAAGCCACAGTGCGTGGTGTGCAGTGAGGTTCTGGCTAACAGCTGTCTGAATTGTGAATTGTGATCCGAACGGATATAATATATCACGGATCGATCCGTGATCCGTGACACCACTATGTGTAATACAGTTTTACTGCTGCTGTTCCTTTTCAAGTAACAAGTCCCCGAATATCAATGCAAAGTGTCAGTGAACAGATATACAGCAGTAGTGTGTTCACGTGAACGGAGCAGGTTAAAAGCATTTAACGGTGAAGTCATGGCGAGCGGAGGAACGTCAGAAGCCCCCGGCGTCGCAAGTTTGGGAGCATTTTGTCTTCCATGTAACTTAATGACGGATGAGGGTGGTGGACGAAACCGGTACGGTATGTAGGCGTTATTTAAAGAGAGACGTACGACAACGGCAAAACATCGGCATGTCCACACATAAGAAGAGCCATCCGGTCTGTCAGCGAAGGCGGACACTCCGTTGTAGAAAACAAAGGATTTCTAAATCTGGTTAAAATGCTTGAGCCACGCTACAAAATCCACTCACGCACCCACTTCAGTGTGAAGCTGTTCCAGGACTCTATGAAAAGGAAAAGACTGTAGAGACTGCTTTCACCACGGCGGAGTGATTCATAGTGCGGTGCTGTAGACACGCCCCCTCTGTGAGAGACACACACACACACACTCTCACACACTCTCTACCCTGAATACCAGCTTCTTCCCTCAGGCAGACGCTTCAGAGTTCCCCAGTGCAGGCTCAACCGCTTTAAGAACCCAAGTTGACCCATAGACCCAAGTTGTTGCTGAGCAGTTCAGTTCAGTGGAAGCTAGCTCACTGGCTGTTTCTTTCTTTCAATATTGATCAAAGGACGAGGATATCAACATACCTCATGTTGCACTTAAACTTAACAGAATTCTTGAATGTCTTTTTATTTCATTTTGTTTCAAATTGGAAATCTTCAAATATGATCAAGAACCGTGATCCGAAACGTGAAGTTCGTGATCCGTTACACCCCTAATATCTGTCCGTCTGGAAGGAGGTGTGCGGAGCTGAAGGAGCGGGGTTTTGAGAGCGATAATAGCGATTTCTCGACATTTTTCTTCACTGGGTAATGTTGGGAATGATAGTGTAGGGTTCACGGGTTTGTGTGCACTTTTAGGGTCTTTGTTTGTGGGTGTTTTTAGCCGATCAGCGGGAGCTGTCGGCTGCTAAACGCCACCATGGGCCTGATTGATTTCACCAGGAAGCACGGGGTGAGGATTCCGCCGCTGTTCGGTTGTTCAGTGGAGGAAATCAGCCTGTCAGTAAGTGAGCTTGTCGGCCACAGCCGCGTGAAGGCCGCAGCGCGGATGAACAGCGCTGTGGTCATATTTTTAGATGGCTCAGAAGCTGCGGAAGTGGTGGCGGAGAATGGGGTCGAGGTGGGCGAGCTTTTCCTACCCGCTCACGCTCTCAGCTCACCGGCAGTGAAAGTCACTACATCAAACGTTCCGCCTTTTATTAGGAACGAGCAACTCAAAGCTCCTCAGCTGAAGAGGAAACAGAGAGGGAATAGTGGAAACTCACAGGCCAAAAAAGTGGCAACGACAGCAAGTATAGGAGCAGCTGAGTGTGAGGCCAGTCTGGAGAAGGACTCTGAATCCAGTCAGGAGGAAGACGCTGCTGCTGACAGTGAGCTCTCTGAATACAGGGCTGGCAGTTGTAAGAGCTCTGAAGGCTACAGTGTGGAGGAGATACAGGATTATCTGATGGAAGAGTAAAAATGTAAGAGCTAAAGTGGAGGACTACATCTCTGATAAAGAGAAGCTCTTAAACTCTGTCAGAGCACACATAAGGAGTAAAGACAGAGGAGGTCTCACAGAACAAGAAGGCTTCAGACTGAAAAAAATAGTTCAGATACTAAAGAAAGAGCTGAACAATGATAGAGCTGAACAATGATGGAGCTAAGGGAGAATAAGAGACCGGAGCCCACGTGCTCACACTGGCTGCTTCAAGAACCGCTGGTGAACGGAGCCAAGATGGACATCCAGGGTGGCACGACTACAGGTCTGAGCAGCATGCTGTGCTCCTCTGGGACCACCGCCCTGAGGACACTGGTGGAGGTAGATGTTCCTGGACTGAGGGTCGCACCTGCGGTGGATTCTCTACTCGGGCTGATTTCCATCTGGCAGAGCAGGGGGATCCTGAGCAGGCTGGCGGAGAGGCTGACTAGGTCGAGATGCTGAAGGACGACGACAGAGGAGAGGAAGCTCCTGATTCCACAGATCTATTTCCAGATCAAGGATTTATTGCAGAGCTGGATGGGGTCTCAGGACCATCATTCAGTGAAACGGTCTAAAGAGTCTGAACATGAATAACAACACCGACTAATATTCAATGTTCCTCAAATGTTATGTAGATAATCTGTTTTGGTTTGTTTTGTGTCGATTTTATTGCCTTGGCAATGTTTTTTCATGTTTTAAGTAAATAAAGATTTCTAAAAAATCAAATCTCTCTTCCCCCCCCCCCCCCCCCCCCCCCCCCTTCCTCTAAAGAAATAAACCTAAACAACACATGCTAACAACTCGCTGGGGGGCCGGTTCTTGTGTTAGTTTTCGGCGTTAATTAATTAATGCGTTAACACGGGGGGGGGGGGGGGGGGGGGGGGGGGGGGAATACAGCGAAACCGCCAGAATACCGTGATATGCATTTTTGGTCATACCGCTCAGCCCTAGTATGTTACTTGAGGTGTTTTTTTCCGAGAGCTAGGGTTAAACAGGTCAAACCCATAACAGTGATGTTTCTAATATTAACTGATGTGTCTGTTGTCCAGTCCCTGCAGAGGGTCTTTCACCGGCTTCTCTACGTGATCCTGATGATGAATAAAGCCAACAAAGGGAAACCCTCCCTCCTCGTACCCAGCCAGGCCATCCTCTCCACCCGTGACCAGGCCATCCATTTTGTTTGGTAAACTGCTGTTTTGATCAATTGTAGAATTACTTTGTTCAAATCGCTGTGCAATACAGTAAGATTTAGACAAGTGATGATGTTCAATATTTTAAATGGTTCCACAGTTTTGTGAAGAATGTTCTTGGACTTCAGCTCCACCAGACTGCAATGAATGAAAGCTTTGCCTCGGTAGAGCCCACACATTTCAGTATGAGATGCTTGATCATTAGCCTGTTTTCATGGGGTTTAAGCCCAGATCATGATCAACATTTGGTATAGATTGGACACTGCCCGGTTTTCAGCTGATCAGTCATGACAGGTGACTGGCCGATCAGTCGTGCGTGTGCGTGTGCGTGTGCGTGTGCGTGTGTGTGTGTGCGCACACACC
>CM051699.1:4489651-4514651 GCA_028022725.1 Lycodopsis pacificus | reverse complement strand
AAACTGTTTTAAGAAACACTGCAGGATAAGGATAAGCCGATCACAAGCCATTTTAGCTCTCTAGCTTTGGCATTTGGAAGAGTTGTTCAGGTTTCAAGTGTCTTAGACCATAGGAATAACATGTATGAATTTTGACAATGGGCGTAGTTCCCCTATAACTAGATTATTGCTGTAAATAACAATTTAACAGCCCTGCTTAATAAGTAAGCCACTGGGGGAAATAGGCTGTACCGCTTTTTCTGCCATAGTGCAGTCGTTTCACATGAACAAACAAAATGTAACCGTTTAATGCCTATAGAAGGGCTGCAAGTATCCCCCATTGAGTGTTCGTTATCAGTAGCCATAGTCTAAATATCAGTCAGGCTTCATTACATCCTATCAGTGGGTGTGTACAGTGTGCTGTGCTGGCTTCTGTAGATGGTGTCCCGGCTGTTTTCCGTGGACGTAGTGATGGTTTTGCTGGAGCAGCCAGAGAGGAGGCCGGAGGAGTGTCAGGACCCGGAGCTCTCCTGCTTCCTGCCTCACAAGTTCCTGATCCAGAACCTGCTGTTCGCTCGGCGGATGGACGACTCGTCCACAGTCCAAGGCCACGCCCTGGCCTGCCTTGCCAAATGTCTGGAGCTGCCCTCGCTCAACGTCACCCGGGCAGTCCACAACCTCTTCTCTGCCAGTAAGAAAACGCACACCATGGACTGGTAGAAGTTTGAAAATAGACATTTTTTCCCCTGTAAAGTCAATGTAGATGTGAAGAATTTGGGCTACTTTTGGATCTGAAACCAGGACCCGTTTCGGTAGACAATGCACTTTGTTGCACTGAAGTATGAAACTCTTTTGAATTATTTGAAAATGTAAGGGGATATGTATAGTATATATTTTAAGAGCTGCTCATAAACTGTTTTGTGGATACATTTTCACTGAAGTAACTTGTCTACTCTCTCTGTGTAGCTGGAACCCAGACAGTGTTTGAAGGCGAAATCACAGAAGGTACACTCTTTTGTTTCATTATTACAGATTTGTTGTTTGACTGACCACAGAGGCTGATGGTGACAAACCCACCAAGTGTTTCTCAGAATAGAGTATATTTCTGTAGTTTTGGTATTAATCACCTTGTTATAGAAAAAAAAAAAGCCAACTACTAACTAACAAAGCTGCAGCAAATTACGGAAACTCTTAAGAGCCGGTCAAAATAGCAAGCCTACCTTGTAATCTACATGTGTGGCGTTCGCCTATAGTTAGCCATCTATGTGTTAACTAAATCCCTAAACGGGGGCTGTGTGGTCCCTGTAAAGTTTAGTTGATCAATTAGACTAAATCCAAAGTGGCAGTAATGAGAAAACGTAAAGCAGCTTCGTATCATCTTCAAGACCATCCTGCCGGCAGGAGAGCAGTCGGCTACTCTGGGAGAAGAAATGTCAGGCTGCAGCAAGTTGAATCCAGACGGCACAAAATCCGGGCTGGTGGAGCACTGGGTCTGACCTGTGTAACGGCAGCAACAGAAAGTTTGTAAATCTTGCAGTGAGTCGGGGCAGTCCCTTGGGACCAGGACCCCCCCCCCCCCCCCCTGGTGCTGCGGTTTGCACTGGCATATTTCTTTCAATGATTAAATTATGGTCAGATCTTACACTTCGCGCTTTTTAAAAATGTAGTGGAGTTTGATACCCAGGCCTTCATGGTTCATTGTCTCGCAAATAATTTGAAGTGTTGAGGTTTTATAGATGTGACTGTGTGTTTCAGGAAGCCTTAGTTCCCAGCAGACTCAAAAAACCTACCGCACTCTGCCGTTTAGGACTGTGGAGATTAGCAGCACAGACTGCTCCGACTGTGACGGTGAGAGAAGCTAATCTGATTTACCATACCAAATTATTTTTATTGTATGCATTCAGTGGCATTTTGTAAATAGATGTGCAAGATCTGTTTCCACATTTGTGTAGGTGTGTGTGTATACACTCAAAGGCTCACATTGACTCAAATAGATGTATTTTCAATGCAGCAAAAGAGAACCTGGCTCTCCTCCTGCGGCGAGTAAAAGACTCTAAGACGAATGTGAGAAAATCGGCGTTGCAGGTACCAGAAAAACTGAGCTTCATCGGACGGCTTCATGTTACAAATTGAAATAATGATTAGCCACCAGTATGTGTTTCACCCTGGCTTTCTGTGCAGATGACCCTTTAACCTCTGCTCTGTCGTCCGTTCACAGACTCTAGTGGGTCTCCTGAAACATAACGTGATCACTTTGAGCTGGGAGAACCTGGCTACGCTGTCGGAGCGCTGCAGGGACCTGGCCGTGTCTGTGAAGAAGAAGGCCCTACAGTGCGTAGGAGAGCTGCTCGCTGTGAGTGTCAACCAGCAGCTCGGAGACACAGTACAATATTTTAAAGATAAAATAAAGAGAGAAGAAAATGTGTTGAACGTTTTGCAGTACATATATTTCCTCTGACCACCAGGCTAAACCAGAGTGCAGCCTGGTGCAGAAGGCGTGGCTGCAGGGTGTGCTGCCGGCTGTGATGGACTCTGAGAACTCTGTGCAGGACAAGGCCGTGGAGGCTCTGGACCAGGTGCTGCTCAGCCAGGTCAAACCGTACTCTGCCAGCCGTCACCTGGATGCCAGTCAGAGGCTGACCTGGGACCTGCTGGGCCTGCTCTGCAACGAGTGCCGGGACCTCAGGTTGGACCAGCTACGTTCAGGCTACATACACACTAACATACCTGCAAACTTGTCGCCTCTCAGCAAAATTCGCAGTTTCAAAATATATCATCCACGTGAATCGTGTAGATCCGTAGAGGTTTTTTTTTTTGGGGGGGGGGGGGTCAACTGGCCAGCCAGCGTTAAGATGTCTACACTGTCTTCATTTCCCTCTGTTAAACTTTAAGTTACGTAATGTTCCGTTACAGTTCAGACTTGCTGGGTTAAGACTAACTAATTTTGTCGAATGTTAACGTTCGTCATTATTGCGATTTAGGAGGAAAAAAACGTAATGTGATGAAACATGCAGCCCGCCCGTGTTCCGGTTCAGTTCACGCGGTCACTCGTTAACATTAACCCGGAACACCGGCGGATCTGGTTGCAGGTTGTTTTTTTTAAACTCAAAGTAGAATGAGGATGATTTCGTGGTGATAACTTCTATGACTATGAAACGTGAGGCCCAGATACTGATGAGATGATGAGATCAAAGAGCTTCAGGAAGAGGATGCTGTTTGTGTAGCGCAGCTTGACACAGGGCTGAGATGTGAGTGGAGCTGGGCCTGGATAAAGGTGGAGGTCTAAACAGACGTGAGTACAGCTTCCCGCTGTCACAGTATTTTAAATACATTGATAAGGCAGGGTATGCTAAATGCAGCCTCTGCTCCAAGGAGATAAATTACAGCAAAAAGGGCTCGCATGTCCTCTCATCACACTGTTCACTGTAATGACCACAGCCAGTGTACTAACAGTCCCAACAGTCCCACGTGCAGTTGCTCCTAAGGGCCCTGAAGTAATGAGAGAGGGTTAAGGAGCCTGTACCTTAATTTCAGCGGGTTGCTAATGCAGAGGTGTGTATAGATTACAGCTATTTTATTTTTGATAAACTACCTTAGCCAGAGTAGATTATCATTTTCATTTAAATAATTTACCTGGATTGAATGCATATTAATTGCAAATAGAAGATAGGCCACAATTCTAACAGCTTTACAGTAACAGTGGAAGTTAATATTAAGCCATACGGTAACAGAGTTCAATGAAAACTAATCACTTTATTTTGTAGAGGCGATTGTTCTCGCTACTCTTGCTATCATTGTTTTTATTTGACTAAAACTTTTGAAAATGAGACCTCGGTCTAAATAAAGGTTAATAATAACAGAGCTGAAATACTGATTAATAACTGAATAATAAATTCGTTTTTTGCTTAAAGTAAATGTCTTATCACTTAACTTTCTTCTCGGAGTACACCAGAATGCTACATTTTCAAGCTCATTTAAAATAAAATGATCCTGGGGGAGCATGCCCCGCCCCCAACAGGTTTCGGTGCTTGTCACCTTTTTCACCTCTTATGAGTTTGCAGGTATGCACTAAAGAACGCTGTTTTAAAATGAAAACGATCTCCATCTACACCAGCGTTTCGGCACCGTTTTTAGAATTTGTTTCTGTCCATACTTACACACCTGAAAACGCATATCACACCATTCACGTGCAGTGGGCATGTGGGTGCCAACAGAGTATTATTGTACTCTAATAATAATAATAGATTGTGCTTGATACTTAAGGTATTCCTCTATACTTCCAACACACACACTCAAACAGCCAACTTTCCTCTCCCACACACACGCATCAAATTTACTTTAAAAGGAACACTTACAAACCAAGGTTCACTAACTTATGGGTCAATAACTTTGATCAATGCACTCTCAGTTTCATTGTTTTCTGTTCTCACACTCGTAGCTCTGGTGGTGGCTGAAGTCCCTGTCGTACTGGAGAGAATTTATGCTTTTGTTCGTTTACAGTTTCTTTGTGAACTTCACAGTAGTTGCGCAGAACAAAATGAGCATTGATGAGAACAGGAAAGTCCTCCGTTTTGTGTCCATCACCCTCCTCAAAGCTGCAAACCGTGACTTCAGACATCCGCTCCATTGGGCTGGTAATGCCGCTGGACATGCCGCTCGCTAATTGCTCCTATAATAGCTTGTTTCCTCCACATGTAGGCAGTAGGATCATTATAAAATACGGAATTGAACTGCTCAATAGCTGCTAGTATAGACGACAAGGTCAGCAACGCCTGTAATTTGTTATCCATGTTGAATTAACCTCTGGTAGTCGATCGGTAATCAAGGCTGTGACGAATCAGGGAAGAATGAGTATTGGCACAATGTTGGGTTTTATCAGGAATCATTTCAAAGCGAACTTTACTGACCTTCAAATAGCGCTATTGCTTGGAGAATGAGTACATCGCTGCTGTCGCTGACTTTGTTTCTTGTCCCGGGTCTCTAGCCGGTATTTCAGCAGGGCCTTCACCATCTGGTCCAAACAGAACACGTTCACACAGACGCTCATCACCAACCTGATCTCGCATACTGAGGCCAATCACGCCGCTGGGGCCTGGCTGCTGCTCTCCAAGGTTGTCGCCTCGTCCTCCAGATTTCCCTACGGGAAGATCCTGGACGCCTGGGACAGCATGGTCAGGTGAGAGGGACACACAATGTTTTTTGACAACAGCTGAGAACCCAGTGCCACTTCGAGGATTTTTTTTACTTTACTACTCTATTTTTGTTCTTAGTTCAAAGGACGTACCTGCGACAACCTGCTGTCACATTCTGTGTGTGATGGGAGACATTGCTGTGCATTTGAATGACGACACCAAGGATAGGATAGTTGGTTAGTGAATATGGTGTAGGATGTCGGGAAATTTTACAGGAGTTTGGAACTGTCATAATATCTCCTTCTGTCTCTTCCCTCTATCTGTCTCTCTCTAGTTGATCTGATGTCTTGGTTAAAGACTTTTACTTTGTCTCTGGAGGTGATCTGTGCTGCCGTGGAGACTCTTTATCAACTTGGCCGCAGCGAAGACGTCAAACAGACTCTGGTTGGAGACCTCGCCTTTTCTCTTTACAACTTTTGTTTTATCAGAAATATTTTTAATGTCCTGGCTGAATATTCAGATGATTTTGACAACTAGGACGTCATGCGAGTTTTAAGGGCAAGACTTGGTTGGACACGATAACAAACCGACCGGATCCAGGGTTATGTTAGCCAGCGTATGCTTGCTTTTTTGCCGGTATCACATTTAGTTGTCCAGTAGATGAAATAATCAAAGGGAAAAATGTCCAATTGGAAATATGCCAAATAATTAATAGCATATTGAATAGCCTAATCGGATCCTCAGCGAAGATGCATTGCCAACAACGCTATATTGGGTTGAAATTCCACCTGGCTTGTGAAATGGTTGTCGGGGATTTCTGGGAAATCTATACGGATTGGGCAAAGACTGCCGGCACAATTCCTGTATCCATACAGGGCATATTTATGACCAATATCACCCCAAAATTAAAAAAATCCTGAAACAAAATTCTTATTTTGAAGAAAGTGTTTCACAAGTTATATTCTTAGATGAATATAACTTGTCTATTTCATTAAATTGCTGCTAGACTGCCCTGTTAGGTGCGTCATGCATGCCTGTATTGGTCACTAAGACACAAAAACATGAGTTGAAAAACAAAAGAAAACGGGTGAAAAATACCGACGTTACCCTTTAAATAACAAACAAATAGTTTGTGCCAAATATTCGTGGCCAGTATTAATTTATCAAAACAAAATTTAAATGATGGCCGAGTGTATTAAGTTTAAACGTGGAACTGTTTTCATGCTTCCCAAAACATTTTTGGTGGCTTTATCTTCGCATTTATTTTGATCATGTACAGAATCTAAACTTGCCAAAGTCACAGCTCGTCATCCAGCGTTAAAAAGATTCTCCCGATATGATGTCCTACATCATGATTTAATCAAAATATGACTCTTCCCTGGTTCACGCTTTCTGTCATTTCATATGTGATTTATTTATTTATTTTTTTTCTTCAGGCTTTTCTGAACCAGCACTGTGGTGAGGTGGTGTCGGTGTGTGAGGCTTATTTAGCTGGCATCATCCTGAGAGAAAAGGGAGCCCAGAACCTCAATGAGGAGCTGATGGTGAGACTTAACCCTTCGCTTGCTTTTTCTTGGATAAACATCGGCCTGAAAGATGTCTGTTTTTTTTATCAAGTATGGTTAATTTTATTTGAGATCAACACATACTGTGTACGGCAGTTGTGGCACACGTAATTTCCAAAACCATCTGCTGCTCAAACTATTCTCAGAAATAGGAGCAACAAAATAGACAATCTCTCTGCTAGTGTCAAAGCCAGACTTTTAGAATACAGTCTTGGCCACATTGTTAACTGACCAGTTCAGTTACCACAAACTTTGGCACATCAGGGTGATAAAAACACATGTGCTCAATCATAGGGATGATTAATGTCTGGGTGCTTTGAACATTTAATTAGAGCCATGGTTAGGGGTGTAACGGATCACAAACCTCACGGTTCGGTTCGGATCACGGTTCAGGAGTCACGGTTCGGATCAACAAAGAAAAGGGGAGGAGACAAATATAACTTTGCTTTCCGTTTATTAATTAAAGAACTTCAAGAACACTTAAAGCAAAGAACTTTGGGCTATAGTATACTGTGTGACATGAAACAAAATGAAATAAATAAATAAAAATAATACATTCAGGAATTATGTTAAGTTTAAGTGCAACATGAGTTATGTTGATATCCTCGTCCTTTCATCAATATTGAAAGAAAGAAACAGCCAGTGAGCTAGCTTCCACTGTTTACACTGAACTGAACTGCTCAGCAACAGCTTGGGTCTGTGTTTACTTCCTGTCAGGTGATGCCATTCAAATACACAATAATGTTACATTACTGTGACATTATTTTCAAAAAGATGAGAATATCTCCATTGTCTGGGGAGAGGGTCGAGCTTTCTGTGGTGACTGGAATATTATTGGGCCTGTCTAGCTTCACTCTGATACTTCTGTCAGCACCTGAACCAGGTGTGTGTGTGTGTGTGTGAGACTCTCACAGAGGGGGCGTGTCTACAGCACCGGACTAAGAATCACTCCGCCGTGGTGAAAGCGGTCTCTACAGTCTTTTCCTTCTCATAGAGGTCTGGAACAGCTTCACACTGAAGTGGGTGCGTGAGTGGACTTCGTAGCGTGGCTCAAGCATTTTAACCAGATTTAGAAATCCTTTGTTTTCTACACCGGAGTGTCCCCGTCGCTGACAGACTGGATGGTGGCTCTTCATATGTGTGGACATGCCGATGTTTTGCTGTTGTCGTGTCTCTCTTTAAATAACGCCTACATACCGTAACTGTTTCGTCCACCACCCTCATCCGTCATTATACGTTACAGGGAAGACAAAATGTTCCCAAACTTGCGACTTAAATGACGCCGCGGCTTCTCAAGTTCCTCCGCTCGCCATGACTTCACCGTTAAATGCTTCTAAGCTGCTCCGTTCACGTGAACACACTCCTGCTTTATATCTGTTCACTGACCCTCTGCATTGATATTCGGGGACTTGTTACTTGAAAAGGAACAGCAGCAGTAGAACTTTATTACACACTATGATGATTACGCTGTAAAAAGAAAAAAAATACCGGTACTCGATTGATCTGTGACACCACTAGCCATGGTGGAACTAATTGAAAGGCTTCACCTCATGCTAGAGTTTTACTTTCTATTTTGTATGTATTTTGCATTTTTGGTTTTTACAGCACAAGTGATGTTTTTCAGTTTTATAGCCTGTTGTGACCTGTTGCTTTTTGGGAAAGTGTTTGTTTAGTGTTCTGACGGAAAGTTTTTTTTCTTAACTCTGGATAGGCTCCACACACAGTCAGCTACTCCGCTGAGTATCTACTTGTTATGGCTCATTTCAGTCTCCTGAAGTGTGATTCAATGCAGCTGGATTCACCATGTAGTTGTTCTCATATACACATTTTTCCGTTTCTGTTGCCGAACATGAAATAGTTATTTAATCATGAACACTTGTTGGGAACGTAAAGGAGCGTGTTTGGGTTATCAGCATCTAAGAAACTAAATTCTTGACATCAATAGAATTATTAATGTCAGTAACACTTATTAACGATTATTAATAATAACGGGGCACCACCCTGCGAACGGGGACCAATAACCAAACGATAAACTAAGTCTCATAATTAGTGTTCACTCACGATGTCAATAGTCTGAGTACTTTTACACAATCAGAGTGAAAGTGAAGGTTTAAGTTCGAGCACAGACCACATATACAGCTATTATCACAATACATGCACAAAATAATCACAGACAGCTGCTCTTTAAAATATAACAGTTTATTACGTTCTAATACTAATTATCTAGTCACCCCCCCCCTTAATAAAAAAAACAGAGCCTATTTTAGCCGCATAAAAATCGGACCAATGAGAGAACAGTTTGCTCGCGCGTGGCGTTTGTTTACAAGATTTAGTCCGCTGTTAAATGTTGCAAACCGAACAAAGGGGCAACTGCAACATTGTATCATATTAATCCCTGAATCAGAACAAAGCAAACTAACTGAAGGTGTGAAAATGCCCTGAAACACTGCAACAAAGTTTCAATAACTTTCAGTTCCACAAGGCATCACTTTTAAAGAGCAATACGGATGGCGAGCACACAGGTTCAGAGGCAGATTATCACATTTAATTTACAATTAATGACCGACTAATGTAGCCAGGATGTCTTCGGACAAAGCATCGATGCGGCGCGACAGTGTTGTTGGACACCGGGATCATGTCCAACTTTTTGCTTCTTTCTCCCCAATCATACATTCCACAATCTCTCTGGCAGCTGGCAAGCTCACGTCTTCGGCGATTGTGTGCGGTAACTGACCAGATATGAAGCGTCATTTAGTGTGTCATTTATAGACCCAACACATGAATGAGACTGCAGTTGTTTTTGGCTGTTTTGTAACTCCTCCAATTTCGATATAAAAAATGTAAGGGGCTTTTGACTTGCACTGGCATGCTTGGTGTTCAGGTGGCGATGTAAATAAGAGGGCTTCAGACAGCTGTTAGCCTCCTCTTTTTTCACCTTGACTCCGCGATGGGCCGATGTGCTCCCGATTTGTCTGTGCTATCCCTTCCTCCTTTTCGGTCTCCTCCGTCTCATCTTCCTCTGACTCTGGCTCGATTTCGTCTCCCGGTCTCTCCCCAACGCACCTCTCCGTTCCCCTCGCCTCCGATTCCTCTCTCTCGCTCTCTCTCTCTGTCCCGCTCTCGCTCTCTCTGTCCCGCTCTCGCTCTCTCTGTCCCGCTCTCGCTCTCTCTGTCCCGCTCTCGCTCTCTCTGTCCCGTTCTCGCTCTCTCTGTCCCTCTCCTCTTTTACGACTGATAGCTTCAGATGTCCCACCTGACAGTTTCCCCGATTTCAGCCAGTTTAGCATATTTAAATGAATGTTGCTGAATGCATGAAGTTCGCTGTTAGCTGACGTTAGCTGCACAAGCTAGGCTGGCTGGTGTGTACGACTGGCGGCAGGCGCAAGACTGCCGGAAGGAGCTCAAGTGCATTTATTAAATTGTACGTTTTTAATTTTAAATCTTACAAAGGGGATTTTTATAATTCATGTTTTTATTTTGTGAAAAATCCCACTTTTTAAATTAATTATTTATTTTTTTTAATATTTAATATTATTACACCATCAGACCGCCATTACACTTTTCCTCTCGCGCACCCCCTAGAGGCAGCTCGCGCACCCCCTAGAGGCAGCTCGCGCACCCCCTAGAGGCAGCTCGCGCACCCCCTAGAGGCAGCTCGCGCACCCCAAGGGGTTTAAAGCTCTGTTTAGGTGAGGAAACTGCATTTAGACTGTACGGAGGGATGAAAGTAAGAGAAAAAGATGTTTGCAAAATAATGTGGACGATGTGTCTCATCGCTTTTTGTTTTTTCAAACACCAGGGTGCTGCACCATACCAGGTAAATGTGGAACTGAAAATGCTCTCTCTTCCAGGTGAAACACCTCCACACTCTGGGTGTGGCGTCACTCCACTGTCCCGCCAAGGTTGGCAAAAGGACGGTGCTCCTTGTGGAGTCCGTCCTGACAACACATTCTGACAAATTGGCTGGTAAGGAGCATGGACATTTAGGGAAATGAGATACTGTGGTTTTCAAATCCATATGATCTGGATCATGTGGCAAGACTGCATGGTCTTGCCTCCTGCCGTGGTCCTGCCTGACACCCACTGCTACTATCTTTATTATTAGTAGTAGCATTGCTTGCTATTGCCGATACCATTACTGCTTTTGTTACCATTGTTATTCTACTAAATCCAGTCCTGCTGTTATTACTAGTAATCGTAATGTTTCCATCATTATTATACTTACTACTCTCATATGAATAATTTCTCTCATATGCATTGAATGTGTTTAACTCTGTTGTGTTGTTCATTCTGTACACATGACATCACACTTCTGTCCATCCTGATAGAGGAATCCCTCCTCTGTTGCTCTCCCTAAGGTTTCTTCCTTGTTTTCTCCCCGTTAAAGGATTTTTGGGGGAGTTTTTCCTATGTGAGAGTTATGGGACAGAGGATGTTGCATGTGTACAGATTGTAAAGCCCTCTGAGCCAAATTTGTGATTTTGGGCTATACAAAATATATTTAATTGAAATAATGTTTACCTGTGGATCCAACATCTAGAAACCTGGTTTGGTGGTTAGAAGAAAGAGAATTGCTGAGTAGTGTCAAGTGTACTTCTCTCACCATGGTGGGACCACACACACGTGCTTGTGAAAGCGCTTTGAGTGGTCGGAAAGACTAGAAAAGAGCAATAAAAGTACAGTGCAGTCTATTCACACCAAAGGACAAAAATTAGATAGCTAGTGTACACCCAACTTCACCGGAAAGCTGGGAGTCGTGCCGTTCGCGATCTGCATCCCAATGCTGGGGTTTGCTCTGGTTGAATATGAGTTGCTACAGCCTCTAACTGAAGGTCCATCTACAAGAAACATGACCGCTACAGCAGCTTGGAGCGCAGCTAGTAGACTACTACCATGGAGGTGAGCGGAGCTTCGCTCCAGAGAAGGACCTTTGACAAACTAGTTTTTAAATTTGTTTGTTTAAAAACGGTTCACTGTAGCAACTTAATACTCTAGATCAGGGATTCCCAAAGTGTGGTCCCAAAGTGTGGAGGCAGCTCGCGCACCCCTGGGGGTGCGCGAGCTGCCTCTAGGGGGTGCGTGAGAGGAAAAATGTAATGGTGGTCTCATGGTGCAGTCCTGTCTCCTAAAAATTACGTTCCCCCAAAACTAAAATGCATTCTCAATTAAGTTTGACCACAAACGTATTTTCTCCCTGATTACGTTCGTGTTTGACGTATTACAAATACGTTTCTCATCAACATGTCTTTGCCATATTCTATCTTTATTATTTTTCTGTGATCTGCCTCGCCTCTACCCCGCCACCCACAAGTTGTTGCCCCGCGGCCTGTTCCGAAGGCTGACAGACCCGACGATCGGGTGGAAGGGGGTGCGTGGCCTAAAAAGTTTGGGAACCGCTGCTTTCGATCAGCGGCCCCCAACTGCTTTTGCGCCACAGACCGGTTTCATGTAAGACAATATTTTCACGGACTGGCCTTCAAGGTGTGGCGGATAAACACGACGAAATAAAATGATACGATCGGCATGAAAACAAATGCATAAAAAAATACAACTCACAAAAACGCTGAATCAGTGGGAGCCCTGAGCTTGTTTCTCTGCAATGAGACGGTCCATCTGGGGGTAATGGGAGACAATGACACCCGAAGTCTGTTCCTTATGTCCAGTCTACTCCGTAATTTAGTTTTGATTGCTGTCACTGCAGAACATCCTGCTTCACAAAGTCCTCTTTGTTTGTTGGAAATAGAAGCAGGGTTTTCAATGCTTTAGTGGTGATCTCAGGATATTCAGCCTTGATTTTAATCCAAAGCACCAGCAGAGTTGTTGTCTCAAACATACTTTTAAGGCCACCGTCATTTACCATCTCCAGCAGCTGATCTTCCTCTGTCGCCACATATTATGCAGAGCGGGCTTGGCGCGTCATAATTACTCATGATTTTACTGTCAATCCTGTGCAATATCAAATACGTTTAAGTATTATCTTACATTTTACTCTGCCTCCGCCTGTATATACTGGTATATTTAATAGTCTTCTTTACTGTCAATCCCGTGCAATATCAAATACGTTTAAGTATGATCTTACATTTCACATTTTTACTCAGTCTGTATATACTGGTATATTTTGTATTCTTCTTTACTGTCATATTTTTTACTACTGTTTACTGTTTAGTCTATTTATACTACTTGATTTTTTTTATCTTCATTTATTACTGGTGAGCGATGCTGCTGTAATCCTGTAATTTCCCCACTGAGGGACTAATAAAGGATTATCTTATTTTATCTTATCTTATGATATTTAATCAGACTCCTGATATTGTCTGTTAAATAAAATTGGCTTTTTCTTGCAAGTTGTAGCTCTTCTTCTGTCTCCTCAGTGGGCTTTTTCCCCTTTGCAAAGAAGCTCTCCAAAAGTTTGTTTTACTAATTTTCGCTAACTTGCAGGCTTAATTTTTGAGGTAACGTCTCACGTGACCGAGACAAGCGTCTTGACATGTCGAGAGCCACAGGCGGATGAAATTGGGAGAGAATCCGGTCATTTTTCAAAATAAAACTTCTTTCAGACTCTGATAATCAATAAAATGGAAATAATATATTCATTCTTTCTGTGCGGTGGTTGGGGAACCGCTACTCTAGATAGCTATTTTTTGTGCTTTGGTCTAAATCTGTGCGTTAACCACGCCCCATGCATTTGATTATAACAGATAAATAAAAAAGGCTGGGAAATAAATGTGGCATTGTGAAATATAGTCCCTTGACACAAATGAAAGGTAGTCCTTTTGAAAAATTTCCTTTTTTTTATGAAAAATATTTATTTGTTGAACTCTATTATTTATATATTTATTGCCTTATTTATTTCAGGATTTGTTTCATAGCCATATTTATTCATGTATTTAATTGTTAAATATTGAATGAAATTGCATTCCAAACGAATGGGACGGCTACATTTCTTCACACGGGGACTTCTGTCGGTTTGAACGTAGCCTAATACTTAAAAGACCTGCCAGTATTTACTTTGTATGATAGGTTGAATAAAATGTTTTGACAGAGTATAGCCCGACTGATATCAATAATGATATTGATATTTGGGAGTTTTCAAAAAATCTGATAACACGCATTGTATTTTGTGATACTACTTTTGGGAGTAGCCACAGAAAAAACAAAACGAAACCTACACTTATGTGCTTTAAAAATGTAACATCGCCTGTATTCTGTGGTAACATGTTCTTTATGTTGGTGACAGAGTGCCAGGAGGAGCTGCCAGCATCGCTGCCTCTGTCCCAGTTCAAAGCAAACTCTCTGCCTAGCAAAGTGAGAGCCCATGGAGTCATCACTTTAGGTAAACTGGCCTTCCCTGACTATATCAGCCTACTCTGTCTCTTTTAGTAATGTCTGATGGTACGTGTCCAGAAGGAGTTCTTTTTGGACGCGAGGGGCCATGCCGCTTCCCAGCATTGGACACTTAATAGGCTGCCACTAGGCACCTGATACCGAAATGTGTCTGAAATCATTTTAGGCGAGAAATAAGCCAAGCAGTTGCTGAATCTAAATGAAGCATAATTTACGAAGTGAACATCATGCTGTATTGAAGCAGACTTTTGAACTAGAGATTGAGACCATAAACTCATGTTTACGATGTTTACTGAGATAATACATCAAGTGAGAAGCAGGGTCACTTTCTCAACGACTGATTTAGTTTTTGCAACCAGAGGAGTGGCCCCTGCTGGCCATTTGAATGAATGCAAGTTTAATGCGCTTCCACACTGGTGCTACTTTTCAGGACCGGAGGTTGCTGCCTGCTGCTTACATAGACAATGAATAGGAAGCATGCAAATGATGGAGCCTGTGTACATGTACCATTAGAAACATTGTTCATAGCCTTAACCTCCATGCATTTCTGAAGTCTCATTACACATCTAATGTTTTCCTCTCTGTTGGCATCTGTCCGGGCTCAGGTAAACTGTGTCTGCAGCACGAGGAACTCGTCCAGAAGTACCTGCCGGTGTTTGCCAGGGAGCTGGAGGTTGGCACGGAGGTTGCTGTGCGCAACAATGTGGTTGTGATTATGTGTGATCTGTGCGTTAAATACACCAACATCGTGGATCACTATATCCCCAACATCTCTGCTTGTCTGCGAGACAGTGAAGCTGTCATCCGGGAGCAGACTCTCATCATGCTGACCAACCTGTTGCAGGTAGGAACTGTTTCACACTTTCTTCACTAGGCTACAGTTAGAGAAATGTTTTTTGTAATTATTCATTGCAGTTTCATAAAAAAGAAATGGGGTGATATCAATATCTATAATTTTAAAGTGCAAGGTGTTTTTTTGCTTTGTTAAATAAACAAAAGATTTCGTTTTACTTCGGTTGACCTGATGTAACAAACAAACAAAAGTTATTTGAAAAAAACTATAAAATATTCAAGGCATTTTCAGGCCCCCTGCATTTGTCAAACATCAACATAAATCAACTGCACTCCAAAACCACAATTAAAAACCACTGACTGAGACACATTGTTTTCATTAATGGCAATAGATGGCATGCTTTTCTTTAAATGGTTTAGCAGAGTTTAAAAATAATGGCTAAAGAAACATGAGATTGCAGATTAAAGATGCAATGTGTCAGATCTGGCTAGAATTTGTTTAAAAAGTTTGTGACCATATTTGGACTCTGGGGGAGTGACGTAGAGACGCCGTATACGGCTCTGGTAGCGACCTATCAATCGCACAAGTCTGCACTAAAGCATACCTTGCTTTATGGTCTACTTGAAACTAGAGATTGAGACCATAAACCTATCTTCACAATGTTTACTGAGGTAAGAAATCAAGTGCGAAGTAGTCATTTTCTCATAGACTTCCATACAATCAGAATTATTTTTGCAACCAGAGTCGCCGCCCTAATGGCTGTTAGAAAGAATGGAGGTTGAAGACACCAACACATTGACTTCAGACCAGGTGGCCAGACATTACACCTTTTTAAAGACTCTACTAGGGTTCTGCTTGTAGATGAACAGTAAAAAGGCTGCCACATTTTCATCTCAATCTTTTTATTATCCCTGTATTTTAACTATTGCACTATTTTATGTCTTAGATTCTCATTTTTCTTTGTGTGATATCTTTTTTTTTTTTTTTTTTTTTTTTACATAATTGCCATTGTTGGAGGTAAACTCTTAAGATTTTCTTTACCAACGACTGACTACTTCTTTGTAATTGTTGTGCATATCACAACAAATAACAGCTACTAGGCTTTTCTCTGGGAATCTTTTCACGAGGCGGGTTTTTGAGTATGCCTCTAATTGCCTGTCTTCTTTTTTTTTTTCCAGGAGGGATTTGTGAAATGGAAGGGCTCCCTCTTCTTTCGCTTCATGGTGGCGTTGGTCGACCCGGTCCCTGCCATCGCCAGGTAAATTCCACTGCACAGATAAAAAGATGACTCGGTAGATCATTTCAAAATATAACATCTAAACATTGATACAGGGTGAGCTGTGTTTTCTTCTCTGACTATGAAAATTAAAACTTGTAACTTGTTTGTACTGCTACATTCATTTGCTACCTATTCTTGCCTTAAAGGAGGACTTTTTTTAAAATTAAGAATATAACAAAAATTGGAAGCAATATCCTGTTGTGTGGATCTTAAGTATCCACTTCAACCTGGGCTGCATAATGTATTGTAGGATGTTCCAAAACAAACGCATAGACAGTTTTTTGGGTATCGATGAAATGTTTTTGGCTCTAGGTACAACAAGCACACAGTGACACTTCATACTAGTATTGTTACTATCTCATATCGCTCTGAAAGTCTAAAGAAATCCGACACAATAGCAAAACCTGTTTTCTTGTCCCAGTTTGTGCGAATACTGCCTGCTCCACCTGCTGCTGAAGAAGAACCCAGAAATGTTCAGCCAGCACTTCATCGAGTGCATCTTTCACTTCAGCTCGTACAACAAACACAAGTCCTACAACAAGTTCCCACAAAGTGAGAGGTAGGAAGCTGTGTGGATATTAGTTCTGTCATCCCATTCACATGTTCATATCCTGTTACAATACATGCAAGGATTTATTTATATTTTGGTCTGTTCATTGGATTATTTAAAAAAAAAAAAAATCCATGCAGAGAAAAGGTTCAGTTCTCCCTGAAAGGAGCTCAGCACCGCGAGAAGCGTTTTCGGATCTACCGCTTCCTGTTGGAGCACTTCACAGACACCCAGCGCTTTAACATCACTGTCAAGATCAACCAGACCATCTTAGGTGAACGTGTGTGTGTGTGTGTGTGTGTGTGTGTGTGTGGATTGAGATGTAAAAAACAGCTTCTAGCACTCGTGCAAAAAAAAGAAATCACTTGTAACCTCTTAACCTTTCCTATCACAGCATGCTTTGCGGACGAGGAACTGCCCTTGGATGCGGATGGAGCTGAAATTTTGTCAGAGACTTTCAACATCTTGAGTCTGAAGGAGATTAAGCTGCAGGCCATATCTACTCCAGCAGGAAGTGCCGCAGGGGAGGAACCTGAGGAAGACAACATGGCCACCATGGCAAAGGCTGCCCTGCAGGTTGCACAGAAGAAGGTGGTGTCTCAGGTGAGCACTGCTGGCCAAGTTAGTCTCATCAAAGAAAAGTTATTTTTCTTTATTACTCATAACTCGGCAGCAAGAAGTAGCATTACATGACTAGTTACTTTACATTCATTTCTAAGCTCAGCTACATCAAAGGCACCTAGGGATGCCCCCCGAAACCCGGTTCTAAACGGGAACTGGTTCTAAATGAGTAAAACCCGTAGTTTTGATAAGGTCTGCTATTGATGCTTTAGAAGTTACAGAGTGAGATGTCCTTGTCTCAAACCACTCTCTGTCTCTTTGTGCTTTACTCTGACACACACACAGACTCCGGCTCAGTACAGCGGGAGACACACCATGGCAGAAAAAAAATCTAAAGTGTAGCTACATTTTACTCCAGTAGATGCTGGATAAATCAGAAATGCAATAAAACCCTCACATGTAAGGTAATACCAGCAGTCTATCAAAACATTTGGCCAAGCCGTTTTCGACTGTTTGGCGAGCAGTGTCTATCCTCGTCCACTGCAGGTAACGTTAGCAATATCGAGTTTTCTCATAAGAATAGACTAATAATTTATTAGTCCATGAAAGCTAATAACTTAGCTAATTGTTTAGCTGCAAATGTATTTTAAAGATTTTGGAACTTCTTGTCTGCTGTTAAAGAGACTAGTTTATATACAAGAATAATAAAGCAATGTCGATTCCTTTCTTAATTATTTGTTTTTTTTGTCACAAAATAATAAAGAGTAGGCTACCAATAAGGAATCGAACCGATAGGCAGAATCGATAAGAATAATAGCAATAAAATCTTAACGATACCCCAAAGGCACCTACAACTCTTAATCCAACACGTCACATCTGCTGTACATAACACATGAATAATTAGGATATTTGACACTGAATTCATGCAGCCAACCATGGACCTATGCATTGAACATACATAGGCCTTGGCTGTTACTTGGCCAGTTGCTGCTAGCAGAACGAGCTCCAATAACAGCTGATTCCTCCGCAGACTTTTACAGTGCAGTAAAAATCTGCGTTTCTGTGGAGGAATCGGCTGTTATTGGAGCTCGTTGTGCCAGCAGCAACTGGCCAAGCCAGTTAGCCGTAAATGCTATTCCGAGCTACGAGCAACAACAGTTATTGCCTCGTTACTTTTAGATTCTAATGAGAAGACACGCTGCTTCGTTTTACTTCTTCCGTTTGGTAGCCTTGAGAGACCTTAGTCTGTAATGTAAGTATGTATGTATTAAGCATGAAAAGATGTACGAAGATATATTACCGGTATATTCGCCAATGCTAATCGTGGTTAGCATTTCCCCATTGGCGGTAATGTTAAAATTAGCTTAGAAGCTAGCGAGTAGGACATGTTATGATGTTCAGAGAAGAAAACTTTAGTACTGTTAAAAGCATCTTGCCGTTCAACCTTTTTTGTTAACAGTCCTAGTGAGAGGTAGATCAAACGTCAAAGGTACTTCATCCATATTTATGTTAAATGTGTTGGCGGCGCAAAAGCTACGAAAAAATCCGTACGTTAGCCGCACCGGTGTAAAAGCCGCAGTCTCAAAGCGTGTGGGGAAAAAAAGTAGCAGCTTATATGCCGGAAAGTATGGTAATTTTTCATCCACTAATTACTTGCCAGTAATTTAAATTTGGAAACTCACTTGGCAAACAGTTAATGTGGTCCCTAACCTTGGCTTGAGATCCTTGACCGGGTCAAAATTCTTGTAGAGAAGTAAAGAGTAATATATTCACCTCTGAGATGTGTTCAGTGGCGGATTGAAAACCACCTTTTTATTGCCACCTAGCATCTGTGTCAGGATTGATATCCGGCCAATCCAAAGACGAGGATTGTAACCAATTAAATTTGGTGATGTGAAAGTATTTTGTGCTCGCTGATTGATTTGCCTTCATACCAGACACTGGTTGTGTTAACGGTCCGTCATTTTAAAAGCAGCGCCGGTGTAGCTGCGCCACTGGTGCATAAGGAGTGCATGCTGCGGGGTTTCCTCCTGAAGTAAATCCAATGTTCAGAGAGTCTGGTTAGTCCAGTCTCCAGTGTAGCAGCAGAGTGCGGGTTCAGCCCTAGCTCTGCATATTTACACATGAGGGACGTAACTTCGTAACTTCACTTCGTAAGTTCACTGATTACACCAAAAGTTAAGTTCTCTCTCCTGTCAAATTCATAACTACAGTTAGTTTTGCTGCTTAAAAGTCCCACAATATTTGCTGCATGCATGAAAATGCACACAATTCTGAAACCAGCCTCTTTAATCATTGAAGTAAATGGTTAAAGAGAACGCTCATACATCAATACAATACTTACAGTAAAGGTCAACATAGCCAACAGGGATTGGTAGAGGGGGAGCGAAATGTGCATGTCTCTAAACATGTACTAGCTAGTCAGATCCGGAGTAGGGCGGGTCATGTCTTCTGCATAACAATTAGCCATGTGCTTCTGTTTGTTGCAGTGGTCTCGGAGAGTTCATGGTTAGTGCACAATTTACCATTTGTCTCGCTACCACTGCTTTTAGCGCACATTTTTAAGAAACTAGAGCTATCTGAAAGTATCACTTTGAGTTCCCGTCAGAGCAATGTAAAGGTCAATAACTTATGTACTAGTTTTATCCCATTCTGCGTTTGCATCTAAAGACTGCTTAAAAGCAGTGGGGATAAGGAGTTTGGCTCCGGTTAGTTTTTTCCTTGTCCCGTTGATCGGCACATCTGGGTGATGCCGTTGATGGTGCTTTATGCATGTTGGATGAGTTTCTATTTACATAGCCAACAGTGATGGAGCAGCGCGTCCTTGTCTTATGCACAACACAATATACATTATATATTTATAATTTTTAAAATAATGCGGCTATGAGAAGTCGTCTGTCCGAGACAGACAAAAAATCCTTCATCTGCTTTGTGTGTTAACGTAATTAGTGACCGTACGGTTGGTGACGTGTGTATTTTCATCTTTTCCTGTATATTCATCATTAAAAGAACACTCATACAGCACAGCGAGCGCTGCCGCCGCTTTCATTTATGCTGCTGTCTCTGTCCTGACTCCAAAACTGAAAATGCATTAAAAAAAAAATTCAAAACGTATTTAAATCTTACGAAATATCCTGCTTCAATCCATATTTGTTGATGTTTTTCAAAAACATTTTCACTGCGGTCAAAAATCGGGAGAAGAGAGTTTTTGTTCACAAATCAATAATAAAGTCATCAGAAGATTCAAAGTTGTCTTTTTGTCCATTTATTCTCTTGCAAGAGGGAAGAAAGCACAACAGCTACGTATTCATGCTTCGACTAACTACAGGATTCATCATCCTTTATACATGGAGATGTCCTGTACATAAATCATACATAGGGAGGAGAGGTCTTTTGACACCGGCTGTCTTGATCTGCTCATTATTTAGTGTCTGCCAGGTGCATTCAACTGGGAACCAGTCACGGTTATCAAGATAAGATGAGACTTTCAACAAGTTCCTCGTTACTGCATAGTTTTAACCGCACGTACGTTTCGGTTCACAACTCGGACACACAAGAGTTCAATATATTTTTCCCATTACAAATGGTATTGACAACGCTTCATTCCAAAACCTCAACAAAAGCGAAATTAAGTATAGACCTGGTTGCTCTGTCCAATCAATGTTTGTTTCACCTTTTTTTTATTCATTGCACATGTGTGCAACAGCGCATCATGAGGAAGGATTAGAATCGAAGACTCCGCCTATGTCTTATAACTGACTTTCTGCAACCCCTTCTGACGAGAAATGCAAAAACTGGTCCGATACCAACACCAGCTGTTAAATACCACTGTAAAAATTCTGTGGAGCTTTCGGGTTTGCTCCTCTCAGCTTCCTGCTTTTGATCCACAGGTCCAGAAGAAGGCCTTCATAGAGAACACGGTTCCTTTCATCATCAGACTGAAGAGCCTGCTGGAGCAGAAACGTTCTCCCGTCCTCGGAGACCTCATGGCCTACCTTCAGGTGAGACCACAGCATAGATGCTCTGCATATTCATTTGAAGAGGGAATTGATGTGCAGTCTGATGCATATCAATCAATATTCCGCTTCCTGGGCTCAATCATATCCCAGGACCTCAAGTGGGAGCTCAACATCAGCTCCATCACCAAGAAGGCTCAGTAGAGGATGTACTTCCTGAGGCAGCTGAAGAAATTCAACCTGCCAAAGACAATGATGGTGCACTTCTACAGAGCCATCATTGAGTCCATCCTCTGCTCCTCCATCACGGTCTGGTACGCTGCACCCAAGGACAAGGGCAGGCTGCAGCGCATCATTCGCTCTGCCGAGAAGGTGATTGGACTTGTTCACTTTAAGAACCCTGAAGCAAGAAGGATTGAAGCCGACCCCTCTCACCCTGGACAAAAACAGTTTGTGCCCCTTCCATCTGGTAGGAGGCTGAGGTCCATCAGGACCAAGACCTCACGACACATGAACAGTTTCTTCCCATCGGCAGTCGGGCTCATTAACAGAGCCCGGGACCCCCACTGACTCCCCAGGACAAATTCCCACCGGTCACTCCCCCGCACATCCCTTCTATTACGCTCGACACTTTCACACTACACTTACATCTCACTGGTTTATAGTCCTGTTATGTTTGTTTGTGCACCTTACTTTACTTTATATTTCACTTTATCTTATATTTTCTGTAAATTTAATTTGTTTCTACTTTGCATTGTTGATTGTTAAATGTTACGCACCTCCCGTCATGTCAAATTCCTTGCATGTTCAACATACAATGACCATAAACGGTTTCTGATTCTGATGTATGGCCCTGCAGCAAGAGGCTCCTCTTGTAAGCCTGCACCTGACCTTTGTTTGGCCCTACTCCAGGTGACGATGCAGGATTACTGTAATGAGGTGAAGGAGTTTTTCTCTGGAGACGAGCAGCTGGCGGCTGAGCTGGAGTTTGCTCTGAAGACTGCTGCGAAGGAGATAAAGATGGTGGAACAGATGGACAACTGCAGTTTGACAGGAGACGCCAGGACTCCCACTGCACAGGTCAGAAATCCCAGCATCTACAACGAACACAAAGTTTTAGATACTGAGTGCAACTTTAAAATATACTTGTATGTGTACGAATACAATAAGGGCTCAGTGTAGTACTTCTTGAAGAGGTGTATTTTCAGCCTGCGCCGAAAGATGGGCAGCAACTCTGCTGTCCTGACGTCAGTGGGGAGTAGGGTTGTCACGATACCAAAATTATGACTTCGATACGATACCTGCCATAAGTGTCACGATACCAGAATTCGATACAATACCACAAATACGATACTGGTATATTTATCTATAATAGTAATAAATAAAACATCTGTACGGTTCCCTTTTTTACCAGCTTGTTCCTGCCCAGCTTTTTGAACACTTAACAAATGGCATTAATATTAATGTTTAACCTTCGCATCTTTTGAGCCTCTCTCATATTTCTGCTGGCTTTCAAACACAGCTGGAAGAGAACTCTGTCTCTGTGTTGCTGCTGACTCCTGTTTGACTGTCTGTGGGAGTGGGTGGATAAACAATGCTTAATTTACTTGCATAGTGAGTTTGATATTTTCACTTCATTCATTCATTCATTATCCAAACCGCTTATCCTGTTCAGGGTCGCTGGAGCCGATCCCAGCTGACATTGGGCAAAGGCAGGGTACACCGTGGACAGGTCGCCAGTTCATCGCAGGGCACATATAGAGACAGACAAACATTCACGCTCGCATTCACACCTACAGGCAATTTCGAGTCTCCAAATAACCTAAGCTGCATGTCTTTGGACTGTGGGAGGAAGCCAGAGAACCCGGAGGGAACCCACGCTGAAACGGGGAGAAGGTGCAAACTCCACACAGAAGGACCATCGGGGATCGAACCCGGGTCCCTCTTGCTGTGAGGTGACAGTGCTAGCCACTACACCACCGTGCAGTTTCATTTAGTACACTTGTGTGTGCATTGTGACCTCATGATCATATAGGCTTGTCGTCAAACTAGGCTACTCGTGTTAGCTGTATACATACCTGCAAACTTGTCACTTTTTGGTGAAATTCACCGTTTTGAATCAAAAATATATCATCCACGTGATTCGTGTAGATCCGTAGTTTTTTTCGGGGGGGGTCAACTGGCCAGCCGGCGTTTCTCAGATTGGAGTGAGACGAGGAGAAAATGTGATGTCGTGATCTTCGCAATAGAACATCTTTGATGTGTTGAGTCTTGGCCAATCAGCATTAAGATGTGTACAGCGTCTCATTTCCCTCCGTTAAAGTTTAAGTTCCGTTATGTTCCGTTGCAGTTCAGACTTGCTGGGTTAAGTTAACGTCCACTGCATGCGGAACTTTGTCGACTGCTAACGTTAGTCATTATCGCGATTTAGAAGGAAAAAACATAACGTGGTGAAACATGCAGCCCGCCCGTGTTCCGGTTCAGTTCACGCGGTCACTCATTAACGTTAAACCGGAACACCGGCGCATCGGTTGCAGGTTGTTGTTTTTTAACTCAAAGTAGAATGAGGCGATTTCGTGGTCGGAATAACTTTTATGACCACGAAACATGAGGCCCAGATACTGATGAGATGATGAGGTCAAAGAGCTTCAGGGAGAGGAGGCTGTGTGTAGCGCAGCTTGACGCAGGGCTGAGATGCGAGGAGCTGGGCCTGGATAAAGGTGGAGGTCTAAACAGACGTGAGTACAGCTTCCTGCTGTCAGTGTTTTAAATACATTGATAAGGCAGGGTATGCTAAATGCAGCCTCTGCTCCAAGGAGATCAAGTACAGCAACAAGGGCTCACATGTCCTCTCATCACACACTGTTCACTGTAATGACCACAGCCAGTGTACTAACAGTCCCACGTTGCTCCCAATAACCCTGAAGTAATTAGAGTGTTAAGGTGCCTGTACCTTAATTTCAGTGGGTTACTAATGTAGAGGTGTGTATAGATCACAGCTATTATTTTACTCTTGATAAGCTACTTTAGCCAGAGTAGATTATCATTTTCATTTAAATAATTGAACTGGATTGAATGCATATTAATTGCAAATAGAAGATAGGCCAAAATTCTAACTGCTTTACAGTAACAGTTGAAGTTAATATGAAGCCATACAGTAACGGGGTTCAATGTGAACTAATCACTTTATTTGTACAGGCAATTGTTCTCGCTACTCTTGCTATCTTTGTTTTTATTTGACCAAAGCTTTTGAAAATGAGACCTCTGTCTCTATGGATCTTGTCTAAATAAAGGTTAATAATAATAGAGCTGAAATAGTGATTAATAACTGAATAATAAATAACTTTTTTGCTGAAAGTAAATGTCTTATCATTTAGTTTTCTTCTCAGAGTACACCAGAATGTAAAATAAAATTCCCGTTTTTTGGTTTGAAACGAAAAACGAGAATAAGAGTATTATCGTTTTTTCGACTGAACGGTAAAACAGACTATCAAAACGTACACGGACCTTGATGCATGTCTCCCCTGCTATCACTCACTGTGAGTGAGCGCTGCCTGTTACGTGTGTGAGCGCTGGGCAGCCCCGGCCCCTTGCAGTCAAGGCCTGCAGGCTGCATGACAGGGAGCGGAACAGTGATTGCGCTCTGATCGCTACTATTAGTATCGATACTAAAAATATGCAAAATCGTATCGTTTTTAACGTACGGGTAGCGGTACCTTTTTAGTATCGAAACACCGTGTAACATTAGTGGGGAGTTCATTCCACCACTGGGACCAGGACAGAAAAAAGCCATGACTGGGTCGATCGGCCGCAGGGACATCTGAGCGACAGGGCAACCAAT
>CM051699.1:4389651-4482151 GCA_028022725.1 Lycodopsis pacificus | reverse complement strand
TATATATTAGTGCTGGGCAACGATTCAAATATTTAATCGCATGGATTTTTTGCGATTAATTGCATTGTTATGGCAAAGTTCAATAATGAATTCAAAAGTAGTGTATTGCGCACTTTTATTTTAAAAGTACTGCTATCTGAACAAAAGGGCAATAACATTTGGTTCACGAGATGCAGTTAGCATGTTTTATACTTAATGTGAATATAATTCATACTTTGTTGGCATCTTATTCTGAAAACCGGATGTTCATCTGAAGAAACCGGATGTTGTCTCGGGTTAATCTTTTCGCTAATTTTCAAAGTCCTTCGCTCGCTCCCGATCTGTGCCGTTTAAATGTGTTTACCGTGAATTTCAGCATATAGGTGCACTAACATGTAAGTGTCTGCTGAGTTGACCACGGAGATCTGAGTGTCTGCTGACTTTACCGCAGCGATGTCCAGTAGTCTCCAGGGAGAGCAACAGCTGGTGCAGCTTCTCTCTTTATTTCTGAAGCGGAAGTCGCCTTTTCTCTATGGCAACCCTGAAGGGACATATCATCTCCAATACAAAACGATAAACATGAGAGTCTGTTACAATAATAATAAATTAAAAATACTTACCTGGTTTTTTTTTTATTATTTTTTCCCATCTCAAAAGGCTCAAGGACATACACACACACGTTCACACACACATACACAACTGAGGATGTTTGCTGGCTTTTATCCCACTGTTCTTGTCATCCTCTTGTTGTTATGTATATGTATTGTCTCTTGTCTTTCAATAAAAAACAATTATAATAAATTAAATTAAATGCGTTAACGCGCGATAAAATAATTGTCGGCGTTAATTAATGAATGCGTTAACTTGCCCAGCACTAATATATATGATAAGCTTTTTTCAGCTTTCATTGACTTATAAAATTATTAATAAATAAAATAATTGCTCTTTCAAATTGAATTTGATTTAAAAAAAGAAATACAATGCATGACAATATTACAATTACTATTGTGAGGTTATTTATTTTGTTGTGTTTTGTTGGTTAAGAATTATTGATTTGTTTACGTTTTTACATTAATAACAACTGCAGGCCAGTGTTTCTGAGTTTTCTACGGTCAGTGACTGTGTCAAGGTGGTTCTGCTCTCTCCTCAGTGTTCAGTCCAGGGCTCTCCCGTCAGGTCCAGGCCCCTCCCGTCCATCTTTACCACGCCGCAGCCGCCACGTCGAAACCTCCTGTCTGCCAGACTAGCACACACTGATAGGTAGGTTTTTCTACCACTGCAGCTCATCAACACCAAAAAACACACGACTTCATGTAGTCAAGGGTAGAAGTTATTTTTATTTTTTTTCTCTTTCCTGTAATTTCTACAATATTTTGTTTATGATCACAAAAGAATACAGAAAGGACATGAAAGAAAATGTGTGTGTATATATCTCTATCTCTCTATATTTACAGTATATTATGGACAGAGTATGACTTAAGTATACATAAATAAATGAATAATATAACAATTAAAAGCTGAATTAAATAAATAAATGCTGAAATAAATATGGAAATAAATAAATTGAATGTATAGATAAATAAAAAAAGTTCGCCTACATTTATTTATTTGTGTCTGTATGCTAATGAGGTGGGAGGTTCTAACCGCTGTCTAAAGCAGGATTGGTCACAGGAGTGTGATGGCTTCTGGTCTACTACTTCTGCCTTGCACAGTAACGTTGAAGTTGGCTATCCCAGTGTTGCCAAATTGACGACTTTCTCGCTAAATCTGGCGACTTTCCAAATCCTCTTGGCAACTTTGTTTGTCAAAAGCGACTAGCGACAAATCTAGCGACTTTTTCTGGTGTTATTGAAGACTTTTTCTAGTGGAGACTCTGACGTGAAAGCACGTATCATTCTGCAGTTACTGTCCTCAACGAGCAGTGGGTGCTGCCGTGAGCCCCTCCGCCGTCCCAAAGCACTCACAGGCGGTCCGCCTCGCGCAGCAGTCCCAGTTGCAGACTGTGGAAGCCATTAGTGCTGCTAGCTAGTTTTTGGCGTCGTCTACAGGGATGATGTGCTAGGAATCGGTTGCTTCCCTACTTGACCAATCCTGCTTAAAAATTAGTTCAGACAGCCTACCTCATTAGCATACGGACACAGAAATAAATAAATGAAGGAATACAGAAATGTAGAAATAGATTTATTTATGTATGTCCTGTTTAGGTATCAACTTTTATTTATTAATTTCAGCATTTAAATATTTCTGTATTTATTTCAGCATGTATTTATTCTTTTATTGATTAATTTCTGTATTTATACATTTATTTATGCATTTATCTATTTATTCCTGTATTTATTTATACATTTATTAATGCATTTATTTATACGCAAGACATTTTTCATCCTCCATAGTATATCTCTCTCTCTATATATCTATGTGTCATATCATTGTCTTTTTTCTTAGTGCTGGGCAACGATTACAATTTTTAACTGCATGATTTTTTTGCGATTAATTGCATCGTTATGCGCAAAGTTCAATAATGAATTCAAAAGTGGTGTATTGCGCGCTATATGAACAAAAGGGCAATAATATTTGGTTTGCAAACACTTTAAACAAATAAGGTGCTTTTTAACAGCAGTTATATTTATTGCACTATCTGTACTCAGTGTGCTGACTTTATTTGAAACGTTCCACAGCTGTGCAACATGAACCTTTTCTTTCATGTCCTTTCTTCGTCTTTTTACCCTCACTGATGCCATGAGCATCATAAAGAGAAATCAAGGGAATCCTACAAAAAACAATTTAAACGTACAATGTGTGTGTGTGTGATACTTATGGCAGGTATCGTATCGAAGTCATAACCAAAATTATGACTTCGATACGATACCTGCCATAAGTATCACGATACCTACGATACCAGAATTCGATACAATACCACAGATACGATACGATACTGCTATATTTATCTATAATAGTAATAAATAAAACATCTGTATGGTTCCCCTTTTTACCAGCTTGTTCCTGCCCAGCTTTTTGAACATTTAACAAATGGCATTAATATTAGTATTAGCCTACAGCAAGATATTAATGAAAACTACAAGGTGCCATGATTGCTGCTGGCATCTGTCTGACTGTCTGTGGGAGTGGGTGGGTAAACAATGCTTCATTTACTTGCATAGTGAGTTTGATGTTTTCACTTTATATTTTATCTTAATTCATGGAATAATTATTTTCCCTCAACTAAAAATAAAAATAATTGGCTCAAGATCCACCCTCAGGCTCCACCAGCATGGAGCCATTTTGCATGAATTGTGTTTCATTTAGTGCACGTTTGTGTGCATTGTGACCTCATGATCATATAGGCTTTTTTTGTAAAACTAGGCTAAGGCTACTCGTGTTAGCTGTCTATGGGTGAGCTTGGGGGTGTTCATGTTTATAATCACATTTGCTGACCCGTCGTTCTTTGAACTCTTTGAAAAGTTGGGGGTGTCTGTCTGAAAGGTGCTTTGCCGTGTTAAACGTGTTGCCTCACTTGGTCTGTGTGGCTTTGAAACACGTTTCGCAGACGGGTCTCTGTATGTCAGTGGGCTTTCCTTCACTGTCTGCAATATAGCCAAAATACTTCCACGTGATACTTCTGGCATCTTGTTTTCCAAGAAGCCGAGGACGGTCGGCAAAAGCTCGTGCATGTCTCCCCTGTGATCACTCGCTGTGAGTGCGCTGGGCAGCCCCGCCCCCTTGCATGCCTGCAGGCAGCATGGCAGGGAGCGGAGCAGCCAGTGCGCTCTGATCGCGCTATTTTAATAAAGTATCGATACTAAAAATATGCAGTATCGATACTAAAAATATGCAGTATCGTTTTTAACGTACCTTTAATGTACCTTTTTAGTATCGATACACCGTGCAACCCTAGGTGTAACAATACACGTATATGTATTAAACTGTTCGGTATGAGGCTTACGGTTCGGTACGCATTACAAACCGAACAATATGTTTGAATAATACTGTTGCATTTGGAAAATGTAGAAGCTTAAATTGTAGGAAATATAATGTGCTCTCCGTGGAGCCACTGCGCCCCACAAGGCAACCCACCCAACATAACAGACAACGTGCTGTCTGACACTCCCACTCCCACCACGGAAGAACAGCCTCTGGGAGAGGCCTGCTATGCTAAACTAGCTTACCAGGAAAACAAACAGTGTCCGATGCACCCACTGTTCCTCTGACAACAGACGGCCCGGACGTCAGACTACACAAAGCTACCTGACTGTAACGGCACATTACCTCACAACTGAATGGGAGATGAAGAGCCATGTTCTTTAGAGTCTCACCAGCGAGGATTTGGCATTTCTGCTTTTTTGCTGTATTGAAAACGTACCGAACCGTGGCACCACTGTGTCGTATTAAACCGAACCGAGAATTATTTGAACCGTTACACCCCTAATATATGCGTGTGTGTTTGTGTTTCATCAGGCGTGTGTGGGAGGAACATGTCCAGTCTAAGTCAATCGTTCTGGAAGGAACAGGTATGGCACGCTGGAGGTTAAAACTACAATTTATGTTTAAGGAAACTCATCTAAGCTCCACTGAGTGCAGCAGTTAGGGAACTTTTAGTTTGAGGTTGGAGGGTCAGAGGTCACTTCACAAATACAATTCGACAAATAAAATACAATTTAATGTTTTCATCTGGATTATTATTATGAAACAGATGTTCTCATTCTAATCCAGCTGGAATTGTTTTAATGGGTTGATTCACAATAAACAAACCGGATCAAGATTTCAGAATCTGAAATGTGTAAATAGGGTGTTGTTTGCTCACAATTTTGCCATATCAGAGGTGATGATGTCTCATGAAGTTTGTTTCTGCTGGAGAAAAAAAATCAGTTGCCACAGGTTTAATTTCTATTCAAAGGGTACAGACCGCTTCTTATGGAGTTACATCCGTTTTTGAATCTGTGTTTCCTTAAGTCTTGCAAAACTCATTTGCGAAATGGGGCGGGCGGGAAGACAGCTGCATTTTATAAGTCACAGAAACAATCTAAATTTTAGTAAACGTGTAATTAAATGATTTCACATCATACTTAATCAGACCGACTAAAAGTGGTTTTAATCCAACATCAGTCTTTGACGGGAGTCACAACGTCCTGATTGTTTTCTTTAACTCTCCAGTGATGCCTAAAGGAGTTGTGAATGACAGAGCCATCAGCACACCAAAAGGTATGAGCCCACCGTGGCGTTTGAACCTCCACAACACATCACAAGTGCCAGTGTTGCTGGGAAGAAAACCCAGACTCCGAACAATATTTCTTCTTCTACACATGGTCGTGTTCTCACAGTCCGTATGCCTTTTCCTTTAAAGTGTATCTTTGAAAACCTTAAAAAGAAATGGACTTATTCCGATTCTTTCCAAGAGTCTGATGTTCAGATCAATCTCAAGTCTGTGTCTTCGGAGTTGAGATTAGCATAATTGCAGGGAGCAATTGCTAGCCTGGCTTTGTTTAGACTGTTTAACAGACAGAAATCCTAAAACAACACTTGCTGGAGCCGTTTGTTAAAATAATTTTAGATTTACCTTTTAATTGATTAAACATTTCAGTCTGTCATCTGTCCTCCCTGTAATCCAGGAGTCAACATCAATTTGACGTTTGACGAAGGAGTCAGCGTGATCTCCAGTGACCGAGGAATAAGTGAGCTACTCTGACTTCTCCCTCAATCCCACTGATTGACTGAGTGTTCGGCAGCAGTTTATGAGCATTATGAGAACCTTAATCTGTGTCCACCACAGGTGTCGTCGGGGAAACCGGTGTTCTTCACGTGCAGTCAAATGAGCAGCAGTGAGTGCACTACTTCTGTCATTGCTTCCACAGTCCATGTTTTCTATCACAGTTCTAGTTCTGCAGGCATTTTCCACATGTACTTTGTGACGGTAACAATAGTTTCATCTAAATAAATGGTTAAAGCTGTAGTTTTAGTCACCTAAACCAGCATTTGTGAAAATATATTTTCACAATAAAACCCCCAAGACACTCTAGATTTTTGCATGTTTTTTTGTTTAGATTTTTGCTATATTTCCAGGTCAAAGCCGCGCCTTTGACCTGGAAATATAACCTGCGTGGCTGAAAAATTATGGAAAAACACATTTCACTTCCTATAAATTCTTCACAATAAAAGCACCCATCCTGCCTGTAATTGGTGCAGTTTACTCTTCCTCCCTGCAGTATTAGTAGACTTATTGAAGAACAATCGCTAATGAAGCTCCTTTAATTCCATGATGTTCACATGCTGTCCTCACACCTCACTGAGATCCAAAGTCAGTGCGAGCCATATCACCTTTGCATGTGGAAGATCCGATCTTGGAGCGTACAGACTTGACAGTTAATGTGTCCTGGCATGATCAGATTACAAAAGTGTCACGTGTAACTTTTTTTAAAGTTTAAATATATATATTCAAATTATTATTTATACCTAAAATTAGGTGACACGTCTCGTTACAGGATCAAACGTGACAATATTGTCGTGTTTTTAAATAAACATACAAGCACGTGAGAACAAACTGCTCTTAACTGCAACTCTTTATTAGCATAACTTCCACATGCACGTTACTCCCACGGTACAGACTACAGGTCCCATGCTTCACCTACATTCCCCTGGGTCCTAAGTCCTTCCATGTACAGCTTCTTATCACCCTCTATGTACCAATGTACATTTATAACAAATACCACACAGTACTCAGTGTTTCATATGTGTCTGACCAAAAAAAGAAAAAATTAAATGATTCATTTTAATCATTTATTTTGAGTTTTTAAAGTTGTTTTGTTTGGAATATGTATAATAAGCATATCATTTAGTTATCGCTACTGAGAATTTAACATTTTTAAAACTCTGCTTTTGTATGTGTGTGTTTCAGAGCTCCTGGACTGAGGCAGTGGAACGTGCAGTCTCCTCTCCGCCAGAGGAAAAAGTCATCTAAATATTAATATTTTTTTTGTCTTTTCCACAACTACTCTTACTACTTGTTACATTGTTCCATCTACGTGATTTATATTGTCATCTTTTTCGTTGATACACTGTCACTGTTTGTCCTCCTATCTTTTTGGTAATAAAGGTATAGAATATATTTTTTGTTGCCAAATTCTTGCAGGTGTACGCTATGTTGTCCAAACATTTATTTAATTCCTGCTATTAGTTTAGTTTTTCAGTCGCACAACTTTGAAAGGGAGACATTTACAGTGAGCGGTGAACAGCTGTGTTTGTGTGGCTCCTCTTCCTCCTGCTGTCCCCCCACCCCCCACCCCCAGGTGACACGTCTCGTTACAGGATCAAACGTGACAATATCAAAATACATATTGTCTTTAAATAAACATATACGCACGTGAGAACAAACTGCTCTTATTTGCAACTCTTATTAGCAGAACTTAACTACATTACTGCCACGGTACAGACTCCCTCCAGGTTCCCATGCTTCACCTACATTCCCTGTGAAGCAGCATCCGCTCGGGTATTACCGAGGGAGACCGTGTCTTTATTGGAGGTATGTGCATCACATTTAAAGACTAGAAAAAGCATTTCCTGCTGAAAATGTGTTGGAATGCTGAAAATAGATATCCAATTCAAAAACAAATTGCAAAAAGCTTAATAATTCAAAAAGTTTAAAGATTACAAATATGAAAAGTCATATCACACCTCTCCTGAAAGAGCTGAACATAATCATGTCTGACACACATAAACAGAGGTTATTAAATGCCTGGCTTCATCATTCAATTAGAATTCACTCTTTGGGGCTTTTATTTTGAAATGGGGTATGTGTGTGTGGGGGGGGTCCTCTAAAAGTCTCTAAGACCTGAATGACTGTATGAGAGAGAGACACAGACAGGGAGAGAGAGAGGAAAGAATTAGTGAGAGAGAGAAGAAAGAATTAGTGAGAGAGAGGCAAACTTTCTCATTTGGAGATTGTACTGTGTTTTATCTTTTACAGCTTACATGACTATTGTCCTGCTCTGCCATGCCAGAGCAGGACTATTGTCCTGCTCTGCCATGTCTTTCCTCGTCTCTCCCTCTTGTGTGTGTAAATGTCACTCGAATCAGGAAACTCGTATCTGATTGGCCGAGCTGCAACACGTAACAGCTGCAACAAATCATGTGTGAATAAGTTTTTATTTTAAAATGGGGTGTGTGTGTGGGGGTCCTCTAAAAGTCTCAGAGAGAGAGAGGTGAGACTGGATGTTTGTCAACATCACTAATGTGGGCCTGAAGCCATTTCATGCAGATAAAAACAGGGAAACACCTATCAAACAAATCATCAAAACTCCCATAACCGTAGCTCCTATTGCTCCGATATTAATGATTGAGAGGATGGACGACTTGAGGCTCAACGGATCCTGTAAAAATTGTGTCTGTAGTGTAAAAAATGTGGCTTAACTGGCGATCTACAAATGGAGTACCTTGTTCTGTGGAAGATGTTTTTGAAGCAAAATTTAACATTGGTCTCTATTGGTCTCTGGAGCAGAAAGTTGGTTTTCCTCTCAATTAACTGCTTCTGTGTCAAATGTGTAAATCTGTGGGATTCCACAGTAATTTATATACGACAAGGACAAGATTAGCTACTTCTACATCCAGAAATTATGCATGAAGAGTGAAGATTGTGGACACAGTGGCAAAATACAAATGTTTTTTTCACAAGAATCTCAAGCTGCTCTTCACTCTAGCGGTGACATCATGCACTCTAAGCTGTGCAATACACACTCATTATAAAGTCAGAAAAGGGCTGAAAAATCATAAAAGTTAAATTGCTGCAGTTCAAAAAGTTAAAAAGATATCAGAAAACTGTATGTTCCGGCAATAGTTTAGGGTTTTCTCAACATTTGAAAGTTGAAATGGTGTCTGTAGCTGAAAGCATGAGGCAGTTAATGGATTTGAAAGTTGAAGAAGTTTAAGAGGATTTAAAAAGCTTCTCCATAGAAACCAATTCAAAAAAAAGTTGCTAAAAGCTGAATAATTCAAAAAGCTTAAAGGTTAGAAATATGAAGAGATATAGCACCCCTCTGCGGAAAGAGCTGAACATTTTGATAGTTGAACGGTTTCTGTAGCTTAAAATATGAAGGAGAAGTGTTGCGACGAAACAGGGGGACGGAAGAAATAGTGGAACTAGAAAAAGCATTTCCTGCTGAAAATGCGTTGGAATGCTGAAAACTGAAATTAATCGCAAAAACATTGCTGAAAATAGATATCCAATTCAAAAACAAATTGCAAAAAGCTTAATAATTCAAAAAGTTTAAAGATTACAATATGAAAAGTCATATCACACCTCTCCTGAAAGAGCTGAACATTTTGATATTTGAACAGTTTCTGTGGCTTAAAAGAATTCATCAGTGGTGATATTTGTAGGAGTAGAAGTTGTAGTAGAAGTATTGGTAGCATTAGAATAACTACTAGTAGTAGTAGTAGTGATATTTGTAGTAGTAGTAGAAGTTGTAGTTGTAGTAGAAGTATTATTAGTAGAAGTATTAGTAGCATTAGAATAACTACTAGTAGTAGTATTAGTGATATTTGTAGTAGTAGTAGAAGTTGTAGTAGAAGCATCAGTAATTAGAAGAAGTAGTCGAAGACGTACTATCAGTAGTCATAGTAATAGCTGTAGTATTGGTCGTAGTATTTAATATCACAGTAGTAGTAGCAGTAGTAATAGTAATGGCAGTAGAAGATGTAGCACTAGTAGCAGTACTAGTAGCAGTCGTACTAATAGCTGTAGTAGTATTACTACTTTTAGTAGCATGAATAGCAGTAGTAGTAGCAGTTGTCGTAGAAGTAATAGTAGTAGTGGTAGTAATAGCAGTAGTGGTAGTAATAATATTGATGGTAGCAGTAATAGCAGTAGCAGTAGTAGTAATAGTAGCAACAGCAAAAGTTATAGAAGTAGCAGTAGTAGTAATACTATATTAGCAGCAGCAGTAGTAGTTAGAGCATTCATTTTTTTAACAAAAAAGCCAAATTTTGAGCTTGTTTAAATACAGTTAATCCATGGGGCTTTTTTTTTTTGAAAGGGTGGGGCTGGGTGGGGGGGGGGAGGGAGGGGGAGAGGAGACATAATCATAATGTTTGACACACATAAACAGGTTATTAAATTACAGGCCTCATCACAAGCAGTTCAGTTAGAATTCACTCTCTGGGGCTTTTATTTTGAAATGGGGTGTGGGGGAGAGGAGACAGAATCATAATGTTAGATAAACACAAACCGGTTATTAAATGACAGGCTCATCACAAGCATTTCAGTTAGGATTCATTCTGTGGGGCTTTTATTTTAAAATGGCGTGTGTGTGTTGGGGGGGGGGGGGGACCTGAATGACTGTATGAGAGAGAGACACACAGCGAGATAGAGGGAGAGGAATGTGTGTGTGTCTGTGAGTCTGTGTCTTTGTCAACATCACTAATTACTGGCTCAATCGCAAACACCTGTGTGCCTGAAGCCATTTGAAAATATTCTCCATAGAGATCCCATTGAAAATAAAAAGCTTAATCATTCAAAAAGTTTAAAGGTTAGAAATATGAAAGGTGAGGCAGAGAGAGAGGCTCTGATATCTCTGGCAAACTTTCTCATTTGGAGATTGTACTATGTTTTATCTTTTACAGCTTACATGACTATTGTCCTGCTCTGCCATGTCTTTCCTCGTCTCTCCCTCTTGTGTCGCGGTGTGTGTAAATGTCACTCGAATCAGGAAACTTATCAGAATCCTCATATCTGATTGGCCGAGCTGCAACACGTAACAGCTGCAACAAATCATGTCTCCAAGACCTGAATGACAGAGAGAGAGAGAGAAAAAAAGTGTATGTGCGTGTGTCTGTGTTTATAAATATCACTAATATAATATATATATATATATATATATATATATATATATATAACGAGGCTTACGAACCGAACAATGTTCTCTGAGGCTATGCTAAACTAGCTTAATAAGGAAAACAGCATGCACAAACTCACGCTACATTCTCCCTGCAGCGTTTAGGCAGCTGTTCCCTATTGGTTCAAACAGGGCTAAGCAATCGCCACACAATCCCCATTTCTCCAGACCATCATTCTTGTTTGTAAAAGAAAACAGGCCAAACAGATTCAATTATCCAGACCCTAAACCCACACAGGACGGTATGCTTCGTAATTAACGGACAATGCATATGGTCAAAATCGATGTAATTAACACAATGACAAGAGCGAACTCGCAAGAAAGAATCACATTTATTTAAAAAGGCATGACAAAACAATCCCGCAACACTCGCACTAAAGAGCAAGGGCCATTTAAATATTATTTACATCAGGGAACAATATCTATAAACGACACGATAGGCAAAATTAACACACTCCGTTTCCCTGCGAACTTGATCGTTGATCTGGAGATCCACTCGGATCCTTCCAAATGTTTTTAAGAACACCGTAGCTTGCAAGTGTTCCGCCGTACATTGGTGTCGTGTAGCGGCTTTGCTCAGGTTACCAAATCCAGCATGGCTCCATACACCAAGACACCCATCCATCCATCCATTTTCCTCCGCTTATCCGGGGTCGGGTCGCGGTGGCAGCAGGCCAAGCAGGCCTCCCACTCACCGGCAACATGTTCCAGCTCATTCTGGGGGATCCCGAGGCGTTCCCAGGCCAGCTGGGAGATGGAATCTCTCCAGCGTGTTCTGGGTCTTCCCCGTGGTCTCTTCCCAGTTGGACGTGCCTGGAAAACCTCCAGTGGGAGGCGTCCAGGAGGCATCCTAATTAGATGCCCGAACCACCTCAGCTGACTCCTTTCGACGCGAAGGAGTAGCGGCTCGACTCCAAGTTCCCTCCTGATGACCGAGCTCCTTACCCTATCTCTAAGGCTGAGCGCGGCCACCCTACGGAGGAAACTCATTTCGGCTGCTTGTAGCCGCGACCTTGTCCATTCGGTCACGACCCAGAGTTCATGACCATAGGTGAGGGTAGGAACGTAGACCGAGTGGTAAATTGAGAGCTTTGCCTTCCGGCTCAGCTCCCTCTTCACCAAGACGGTTCGGTGCAGCGCCTGCTTTATTGCTGCAGCCGCACCGATCCGCCTGTCGATCTCCCGCTCCATCTTACCCTCACTCGTGAACAAGACCCCGAGATACTTGAACTCCTTCGCTTGAGGTAGGCACTCCGTCCCCACCTGGAGGGAGCAATCCACCGGTTTCCGGCAGAGAACCATGGCCTCAGATTTGGAGGTGCTAACTCTCATCCTTGCCACTTCACACTCGGCTGCAAACCGCCCCAGTGAATGCTGGAGGTCATGATCCGAGGAGTCTAACAGGACCACATCATCTGCAAACAGCAGAGAGGCGATCCCGAGACCCCCGAAACTGACGTTCTCCGCCCCCAGGCTGCGCCTAGATATCCTGTCCATGAAAGTCACGAACAGGACCGGTGACAAAGGGCAGCCCTGGCGGAGGCCAACAACCACCGGGAAGGTGTCTGACTTATTGCCGAGAATGCGGACACAGCTCCTACAGCAGTCGTACAGAGACCGGATCGCCCGTTGTAACGGGTCCGGCACCCCATACTCCCGCAGCACCCCCCACAAGACCCCCCGAGGGACCCGGTTGAAAGCCTTCTCCAAGTCCACAAAGCACATGTAGACTGGTTTGGCAAACTCCCAGAGCCCCTCCAGTAGTCTTGGTAGGGTAAAGAGCTGGTCCACTGTTCCACGGCCGGGACGGAATCCGCACTGCTCCTCTTGAATCTGAGGTTCGACAAGCGGTCGGAGCCTCCTTTACAGCACCCTGACATAAGCCTTCCCCGGGAGGCTGAGTAGTGCGATACCCCGGTAATTCGAGCACACTCTCCGGTCCCCCTTTTTGAAGATGGGAACCACCACCCCGGTCTGCCATTCCATGGGCACTGATCCCGACCCCCATGCAACATTGAAGAGGCGTGTCAGCCAGGACAGCCCAACTATGTCCAACGCTTTCAGCATCTCAGGGCGGATCTCATCCACCCCCGGCGCCTTGCCACCAAGGAGCTTTTTAACTACCTCAGCGACCTCTGCCAGGGATATGGGTGAGCCTCACCCTAGGTCCTCAGGCGCTGCCTCCTCTGCAGAGGACATGTTGATCGGGTTTAGGAGTTCCTCAAAGTGCTCTTTCCACCCCCCGACGATGTCTCCTGTCCGGGTTAGCAGTTCCCCCCCCCCCCCCTGCTGAGAACAGCCTGGGGTAAGCCCTGCTTTCCCTTCCTGAGCCGTCGGATGGTTTGCCAGAACCTCCTTGAGGCCAACCGAAAGTCCTTCTCCATGGCCTCCCCGAACTCCTCCCATGCCCGAGTTTAAGCATTCGCGACCACCGCAGCTGCAGCCCTTCCGGTCTGCCGGTACCTGTCAGCTGCTTCAGGAGACCCCTGGGCCAACCAGGCCTTGAAGGTCTCCTTCTTCAGCTTGACGGCTTCCCTCACCACTGTTGTGTAAAATAATATGCGCTTTACTTGTATGCTTATATTGCGGAGTTGTGAGGTCACAGTAAGAAGGTCAAATACGCCAGGCGAGGCATTCCAGCGCTTGCTTGTACAATAGAAACAGATACTGTGGCCCCTGAAGAGAAACCACCTGCTTACAGCACTAGATTAGGGCGAAAGCCGCCATATTAACGTAGAAGAAGGGCTCCCTTATCTATTCACACAGAGACTTCTGAAATAGCTAGAATTGCACCCTTTCGGCACCTCGAGTGCTAACAACATGCATTCACACTGATGATGCAGCGGAGGACCAATCGTGAGCCAGTGTGGGCGGATATGTCCAGTGCAACGGGCTCTCTGTACCGCTAAGAACGGAGCCGCCCCTACTTTATATTCCACCAATAGACTTCTGTAAGAAGAAACTATATAATGTTATGCGCAATGATGTTTAGGGGCCTTTTCCTGCTTTTCCTGTCTTTTGTACATTTTCCCTGCTCCTTCAGAGTAGAGATTAGGCCACGTGCACGTTTTGACTGCTGGGCATAATACTCCTGTCACAAATAAACCTTATTGCTTGAATTGAGCTAAATGCCTCGATCTCCATCTGTTCACTCCGAGAGTTTTCTCCTCAACACCGCCCTTAGGCACCTCCGGGACACTTGGAGCCCATTTGTATTGGAGAGAAGGATAAAAATGGCCCTTTTTGGCCTCGACCTAACGGGCAGAAGGAGTGCCGCTAAAAATCGGGAGGGGGCGTTGTCCCGTAGGGCAGGGTGGCAGGTCTCAGGTGGGGGACCGGCGTTCCCTTGGGACCTCCGGTCGCCGAGTTATGATTTTCCAAAGTTTTTGACCAGTTTGCCCGTATGGCCCTTTATGTTTTGCGACCACCAGAGGGCGCCGGTCCAAAAAACGCTCGGGAACAAAACTGCCATTTGGGTCGGGCAGTTTGGCCTACAAAGGGCCATTAGGGGAAATGTCCCCGAAATGGCAGAATACGCCCCATGTCACTGGGGACGCTAAGGGCCATTTGGGGGGCCGGATCGGACGGAAAGGGCCATTAGGGGGGCCGAATCGGACGACTAGGGCCATTTGGGGGGCCAAATCAGACGGAAAGGGCCATTTGATGGCCACCTCCGAGGACTTCAGGATTGACATTTTAAACTGCCATATCTCTTCAACCCTTCAATATCTCGCCCTCAAACGTAGATATCTCGGATCAGCGTTAAATTGTACCGGGACAATGTTTCTGGGACAAAAGTTGCCATTCGGGCAGTATGGTGTTGGGTGACATGAAATGCCATTTGGGTCAATATGTGCCATTGGCATCTTCACCATATATGGTGCAATTTGATCTAAATGTGCTACAGCCACCAAACTTGATACACAGGGTCTGTGGCATCATAGGAACACAAACAGCAAGTTTGGTGGGGCTAGCCCCTCAAATTGTGAAATGTTGGTAACTCAGGCAAATGTCATTGAATTTCCTCAAAAATCTAAGTCATCCGATTTGCTTGAAACTTTGCACACCTGTTTGGCTGTTCCCAGGTATGCCCCCTCATAAGTTTCAACCTCCTACCCCAGAGCCTACTCTAGATATTGTTTGGGAGGACTGGGAACAGAAGGGCCGATCGGGTTGGGATTTTTGGACTAAACGAGACCCCAGTCAAGTGTAGGTGAAATGTCCCTTTCTGAGTCATACGGATAAGCTCCCAAATGGCACTAATTGTGGGACATGCGGCCTACATGAGATCCCCATCAAATGTAGTCGGAACGGCCCTTTTACAAAGACAATTACCCTTATAACTGGAAAAGTGTCATTTCAACTACATTTCATGGGGCTCTCGTTTATGCCAAAAATCCCAACCCGAATGACACTAATCGTCCCGGGGTTCCCCAAAGCCTGTAGTGACAGTTTATGCCATTCGGGTTGGGATTTGTGGGACTTGTGGCCTACATGAGAGCCCTATCATATGTAGTCGGAACGGCCCTTTTTCTTCACCATATATGGTGTAATTTGATCTAAATGTGCTACAGCCACCTAACTTGGTATACACAGTCTGTGGCTTCATATGAACACACACACCAAGTTTGGTGGGGCTAGCCCCTCAAATTGTGAAATTTTGGTATCTCAGGCAAAGTGAGGCAATGTCATTGAATTTGCTCAAACATCAAAGTCATCTGATTTGCTTGAAACTTTGCACACCTGTTTGACTGTTCCCAGGTATGCCCCATTATAAGTTTCAACCTTCTAGCCCAAAGCCTACTCTAATTACCCTAATAACTGGAAAAGTGTCATTCCAACTACATTTGATGGGGCTCTCGTTTCTGCCAAAAATCCCAACCCAAGTGGCACTAATCGTCCCGGGGTTCCCCAAAGCCTGTAGGGACACTTTATGCCATTCGGGTTGGGATTTGTGGGACTTGTGGCCTACATGAGAGCCCCATCATATGTAGTCGGAACGGCCCTTTTTCTTCACCATATATGGTGTAATTTGATCTAAATGTGCTACAGCCACCAAACTTGGTACACACAGTCTGTGGCTTCATATGAACACACACACCAAGTTTGGTGGGGCTAGCCCCTCAAATTGTGAAATTTTGGTATCTCAGGCAAAGTGAGGCAATGTTATTGAATTTGCTCAAACATCAAAGTCATCCGATTTGCTTGAAACTTTGCACACCTGTTTGGCTGTTCCCGGGTATGCCCCATTATAAGTTTCAACCTTCTAGCCCAAAGCCTACTCTAATTACCCTAATAACTGGAAAAGTGTCATTCCAAATACATTTGATGGGGCTCTCGTTTCTGCCAAAAATCCCAACCCAAGTGGCACTAATCGTCCCGGGGTTCCCCAAAGCCTGTAGGGACACTTTATGCCATTCGGGTTGGGATTTGTGGGACTTGTGGCCTACATGAGAGCCCCATCATATGTAGTCGGAACGGCCCTTTTTCTTCACCATATATGGTGTAATTTGATCTAAATGTGCTACAGCCACCAAACTTGGTACACACTTGGTCTGTGGCTTCATATGAACACACACACCAAGTTTGGTGGGGCTAGCCCCTCAAATTGTGAAATTTTGGTATCTCAGGCAAAGTGAGGCAATGTCATTGAATTTGCTCAAACATCAAAGTCATCCGATTTGCTTGAAACTTTGCACACCTGTTTGGCTGTTCCCGGGTATGCCCCATTATGAGTTTCAACCTTCTAGCCCAAAGCCTACTCTAATTACCCTAATAACTGGAAAAGTGTCATTCCAAATACATTTGATGGGGCTCTCGTTTCTGCCAAAAATCCCAACCCAAGTGGCACTAATCGTCCCGGGGTTCCCCAAAGCCTGTAGGGACACTTTATGCCATTCGGGTTGGGATTTGTGGGACTTGTGGCCTACATGAGAGCCCCATCATATGTAGTCGGAACGGCCCTTTTTCTTCACCATATATGGTGTAATTTGATCTAAATGTGCTACAGCCACCAAACTTGGTACACACTTGGTCTGTGGCTTCATATGAACACACACACCAAGTTTGGTGGGGCTAGCCCCTCAAATTGTGAAATTTTGGTATCTCAGGCAAAGTGAGGCAATGTCATTGAATTTGCTCAAACATCAAAGTCATCCGATTTGCTTGAAACTTTGCACACCTGTTTGGCTGTTCCCGGGTATGCCCTCTCGTAAATTTCAACCTCCTAGCCCAGAGCCTACTCTAGATATTGTTTGGGGGGAATGGGAACAGAAGGGCCTGTTACGTGATATGGGGGGTGACCCCGCACGATTTTTAATTATTTTAAATGTTTTTTAAATGTATTAATTAATAATTTTTTTTATTTTTTATTATTTCTATTTGATTTATTAAACTATATTCCCTATCAAAATGTTTTTAATTTATCAGGAAATAATTAGTAATAAGCAAATAGGAGGCCTTTTGTTTGAAACGAACAAAAGATGAGCAGAACCACTTCCGTCTCGGTTATTGATGCGCAAACCGGAGGATGGACTGCCGGCGATGAATCAACCCTTGCGATCCACCAGAGGGACCCCAACACCACGAAACTCTTGCCTAACTTGGGTCGACCTCTCCCTGTGAACAATCCTGATTGCCTTAAGAGACGGCTTGAAGGATGAGAAGAGCTTTTCAGTTCATTCTCTATATGATTTGCTCACCTGACCGTACGGGAGATATTGGGGAGAAAGGGTTCCCAAATTCTTATCCCTGTTTTACCTCGCGCACTGCTCTACTTTAAGAGTGACCTTTACCGGGATCTAATTTTGTACCGAATATTCTTTAATTGCCGACCAACAGCCCGGTCGAAGTCGTGCTTGCTGTCTCATCTGAATCGATCCACAGTAACTCACATTTATAGTGTCGTCAGTCGTTCAGACTAGCAGTCGGTCTTATAAAAGTCCTGTATTAACTTTTTTTTGCTTTTAATATAGATTTGTCCTTACTCCTTTCTAAATTGATAGGACCCGGCTTTAGAGCCCAAGCAGATATAAAGCTCTTTCAAACATAAGCGGGCCTCTCCCGGTGTCCCTGCCTAAATTAGAGCGAAACTAATTCGAATCTGTATCAGTGTGTCTGGTGCATATCAAGAATGCAATCAGTAGTGTGCCGTGCTGGAAGACGCTGTAGAAATATGCTAACGGTATTTACAGGCATTAAACATATAAGTATTATGTGTGTGCTCATTTGCAATAGTGTTGCGTGTGTCATAGAGCAAAGGTTTGAATCTCCGGGTGAGGCACTCCCGTACAAAGAAGACGCTCTGACACACAGGTGGTTTAGCTTAAACTTGTAACTAGATGTGCTGTGAAGCGGGCTAGTCCGTGCGATATTATGTAGCAACAGGTGGAAAGCAGGAACAGCATCTTCTCTGTCCATGAGAACTGGAGGACTCCCACACACAGTGGTCCCAACCCTGGCGTGTGTGTGTGTGAAGATAACGCGTCCCTGTGCAGGACGAGGTCAACTCCTCATGAGAATGAATAAAGAAACAGGGAAAGGATAGAACGGGGCTCACAAAACACAGAGGAGAGATGCGTGGACCGAGCCCTGACTTTGTGTCTGTTGCTAGGGATACTTAATCAATTCTTGTGTTTTGTGAAACCATAGATCTATGTTGCTTTGATGCGTGACTTATTAAATTGTTAATACTTGTAGATCGTCTACCGTCTTCTGTTCATCGAATGTAATTCCAATCAAACGATCTGCGCGGGGTCCTTCTGAAGGTGTAGTCTTTTGGAGTCAGATTATACGGTGGGCTTTTTGCCCGAGGGTAAATCCCCAACAGCTTGGTGACCCCGACGTGATTGGTTATCGATGAGCAAGTTTTTATTTTTGAGGTGACGATCTTTTCGACCCACGGACCAGCGATTTCGTTCGTAACATCTGGCGCCATCTACAACTGAAAGGTAAGCAGGACCTGTTGTCATATGACCAAATACTGCTGATTGGAAACACGAAATTTAGTGATGTTACGTTACGATGTCTGAAAAGTCCTGGTAAACCGATAAAAAGTGTAAGCATCATTAACAAAAACCTCTGGGAGGTCGGATCTGGGATCCGTGACCGGGTTAGAGTCCCGCGTCCAAAAACCTCTGGGAGGTCGGATCTGGGATCCGTGACGGGGTTAGAGTCCCGCGTCTAATTGTCCGGGTTGGAGTCCCGAGACGGGGTTAGAGTCCCATGTCTAATTGTCCGGGTTGGAGTCCCGAGACGGGGTTGGAGTCCCGCGTCTAATTGTCCGGGTTGGAGTCCCGAGACGGGGTTGGAGTCCCGCGTCTGATTTTCCGGGTTGGAGTCCCGCAATGTGATAAAACTGTATTGATAGAACTGCAGTGATAAAACTGTATTGATAGAACTGCAGTGATAAAACTGTATTGATAGAACTGCAGTGATAAAACTGTATTGATAGAACTGTAGTGATAAAACTGTATTGATAGAACTGCAGTGATAAAACTGTATTGATAGAACTGTAGTGCTAAAACTGTATTGATAGAACTGCAGTGATAAAACTGTATTGATAGAACTGTAGTGATAACACTGTATTGATAAAACTGTATTGATAGAACTGTATTGATGACACTGTATTGATAAAACTGTATGAAATAAACTGTACTTGTGAATGACTGGATCTAACAGAAACTAAGAATTGAGGTGGAACATACTTGACTAGTGTATCTCACTGTGTAGACTAACAGGGGTGCTCAGATCAGTGACTCGGGTGTATTCCATACACACTGATTGTTTGCGCCCTGAAAGTCGAATTCCGGTGATTTCCTAACTGAGTATCAACTATCGCAAGTCAAAGTTTGGATCACGTAGATATTGTGTGAATAATTCTGTGTATAGGGATAACAATAGTTTGATAAAACATAATGGCAAATTTTGGACAGATATATGCCGCAGCAGTACGGTTCGCACAGCATAGTGAGAGACAGGAGAATCAAGAAAAATTTAAAAAGGAGTTGTTAAAACTAAAAGAAGATTGTCAGAAAGAAGGCTTGTTCCCAGGGGACGAGGCCACAGATTACAATATGGGCATGTGGAATAAACCGTATGAGCAATCAAAAGAGCACACAGAGCAGGCAGAAAAAGATCACAAAGACAATCAATGCGTAGTTAAACGTAAAACCAAGAAGGCTCTGGCCGATGCACAAAATAAACACCGGATTTTTGTCAGAGGACTGAATTCGTTCAAAGCAGCTCATGAGAATCACAAAGCTAAACAAAGACAGGAGCTGAGAAAGAAAAAAGAGAGAGTGGAGGCATCACTAGCCCCCACCTCTCCGCCTCATTTGTATCCAGGTGCAGATTTACAGCTGCTCGACCGACCTCCTCTGTACACACACACACCAGTACAGGCACCTCAGTTACAGTTTAGTGGAAGTGTAGATTACAAACATGTAGCAGATGAAGACAGGCAGGATCCTCCAGGACCAGGACCAGACTCAGGAAGAAAGACGCCTAGGGACAGTGAGAGAGATAAGGAAAGGAGAAAAAGCAACAGATGGCAGAATCAGAAAACTGCACTGAAACAGGGTTTGATCAGACAGCTAAGGGAAGTTGAGAATGCACATGACTCAGACGCTCCACAGAGGGCAAAAGCACTGCGAGGTAAACTCAAAGACTTGGACGAGGACTCAGACACAGTCTGGACTGAGGACGAACTCTCTTCGGTAGGAGGGTCATACAAACGTGACAAAAAACATCGCAACCGTCAAAGGGTGCACATGGATGGGGAAGTAACAATTGAACCTGTGAAACCCCTTTTCGGACCTGATAGTGACTCTGACTCTGAGGGCTGGCAGAGGCCGGCCCGACCATTCCCACTCTCTCGAACATCACCGATGCCCGCCCCAGGAAAAGTCCTTAGATCAGGAAAGCAATATCAAGCCCCTAAAGGTGATCTCACTTACCAAATGCCATTGGTTCAGGGGACGGCGGGGGCAAGGCCAGTGTTTGAGACTTAGGGAATGGCAGACATGCAGATGTTAGAGCAAAAATTACCAGAGTTAACATGTGGGGGCAGTGCGTGGATTAGGGCTTTTGAAGGCCGCACAACAGGTTACAATTTGGCTTTGGGAGACTTGAGGGCCATCTTCGCTGCATGCACTTCAGCCAGAGTAATGCATGAAATTGACACAGGTGCTATTACTGCCGGTCTCCATGACGAGACACCGTTTACTCAGTGCCCTGCCATCATGTTTTCACCTTCGGATAATAGCTGGAAGATTACGCATCACACACGTGACACAGTTGTTTTGCAACAAACCACATTGGACCGGTTTCATGGTCGCGAGAGAACAAACCACCCACACACCGACACCATGTTTGCTACACTCCCTGATTCTCTTTGGTCCACCTCCCCTACGGATGTGGGCCACTGCACACACACATGGGTTTCATTTGCACTCGAGGCGAACATGCAGCCTATTTGGAGGAGACAATATCCTCTCAAACCTGAAGCGGAAGCAGGTATCAAAGACACGATTGATGGCCTATTGAAAGCAGGTGTTTTGGTTCCTTGCCATTCACCGTGGAACACACCGATTCTCCCTGTCCCAAAACCTAACACTGATAAATACAGAATGGTTCATGACTTAAGGTTGATTAACAAAATAATCACCACACAGTCTATGTCCGTGCCCAACCCTTACACTGCTCTCTCATCATTGTCTCGCATTTCACTGTCATTGACCTCGCAAATGCATTTTTCTGTCTTCCACTTGACCCAGCCTTACAAGAGGTTTTTGCATCCACTTTCCAGGGACAGCAGTACACATACACCAGACTGCCACAAGGCTTGGTTCTCTCGCCAGGACTGTTTAACCAACATTTGAAACATGACTTGTCAACTCTTGAACTTCCTGAGGACGTACTGTTAATTCAATATGTGGACGACTTACTGATTGCTGCTCCATCAGCAGAGACATGCATGAGTACAAGCCACCAGGTGCCCGCACGATTGGCTGAGTGCGGGTTATAAGCAAAACTAAGGTTCAACTCTGCAGACAGGTTGTTGCCTTCTTAGGCCGAGAAGTTGCTCAAAACTCTTCTGGCCTCTCTAGTGCTCATAAAACATCAATCCTGCACCATTCAAAACCTACCACAGTAAAAGACATGCTCTCTTTTCTAGGCTTGACTGGTTACAGCAGAAACTACATCGCAGCATACACAGACAGAACAGCTCCATTACGTGTCCTTGTCGCCGCTGTAGGTCATCGCAACCTCACAGCGCAGCTGACTTGGAGCCCTGATGCTGAACAGCAGTTTATTTCACTCAAACAATCCTTGTCAGATGCTGTCTCACTCTCTGTGCCAGACTACACATTGCCTTTCTATTTGGATGTTTCTGAAAAAGCAGGCATTGTCAATGCCGCTTTGTTTCAGAAAAAAGAGGGGGGTAGAGACGTACTAATGTACTACAGTGCAAAACTTGACTCTACAGAATCCAGCCAGCCTCCATGTGTCAAACATGCAGCAGGCGTGGCTAAAGCGGTCTCGAAAACTGCTCACATAGTCATGAGCCATCCACTTGTCATTTTGACTGAGCATGGTGTTATGGCTTTTGTAACATCCAGCGCGTTCACACTGTCAAGCCTGAGACAAGGGCGAGTTGAAAAAGAACTCACACAACCACATATTACTTTCACTCATGAAGGTGTGAATATGGCAGATCACATGAACCCTCTGCCGTTCCACTGTTGCACACAGACCACAGAACAAGACGTGAAACTGAGAAATGACTTACAGAGCCATCCGTTCTCAGATGACGAAACTGACCTAATTCTATTTAGTGACGGCTGTTGCTATAGACATGACACAAAGGGACTTATTGCTTCTTACGCAGTAGTTCAGCAGACACCTCAGGGACATGTGACAGTAGCTGCAGGGAAAATTGAGATGCAGATGTCAGCTCAGAAAGCAGAACTTAAAGCATTAGCTGAAGCATTGATACTAGCTGAAGACAAAGTTGCAAACATATATACCGATTCAGCATATGCACACGGAGTGGTTCACTATGAGTCGAGCAAATGGTACAGATCAGGTTTTGTAACTGCAACTGGAACACCAATAAAACATCAGAGCACAATTATGGAGCTGGCAGCAGCTCTTCTGTTGCCTAAAAAGGTTGCAGTAATTAAATGCAAGGGACATCAAACTGATTTCTCAGACACTACAGTGGGTAACAATGCAGCAGATGAAGCAGCTAAAAAAGAGGGAGGCTACAAAGCTCCCTATCAAATGGTTGTATCAGACCAACCAGATCAAACTCATTTGAACAGAGACGACATAATCACTTTGCAGAAAGAAGCAGGTGCTTATGAGCACAGTCAGTGGAAAGAGAAAGGTGCCATATGCACTGAAGGACTGTGGAGAGCACATGACGGCCGGCTAGTAGCTCCAGCAGGACTTATCCCTCTATTGGCGAAACAAGCACATGGGGTTACTCATAGTGGAAGAAAACAAACATTGACAAACATGGAGCTACATTGGTGGCATCCTTACCTAAAAGCAATGGTAGAGCAATATGTAATTGATTGTAAAATATGTAACGGAACATAATGCTAAACCAACAGTAAAACCAACCATGGGCAGCTATCCAGTTCCTACAGCGCCATGGCAAGAAATAATGATCGATTATACAGACATGGGACAAGAACAACGAGTTGGGGGTCACAGGTTCATGTTAGTAATAGTCGACTGTTTCTCAAAGTGGGTGGAGGCAGTCCCCACTAAAAAAGAGGACGCCGCGTCAGTGATAAAATATTTGGTAAATCAACATATCCCTAGGCATGGACTCCCTATGAGGATAAGATCGGATAATGGTACACATTTTTCAAGCAAGGACCTAAAAAAGGTAGAGGCTGTGTTAAATATAACGCACTCTTACGGTTCAGTGTATCACCCGCAGTCCCAGGGGAAGGTGGAGAGAGCAAACAGAACTCTCAAGGACAAATTGTCAAAAGCCTGCAGAGAAACCGGCCTCAATTGGGTGGAGGCATGTACTAATGAATGTACTAATGAGCATTAGATCATCAATAAACAGCAGTACAGGTTTCTCTCCCCATGAATTAGTAACAGGAAGAAGGATGCCAGGACCAGCATCCAGTGGCCCTCCGAAGGAGCCTGTAGAGCTATCATGTATAGAGGGTAAAGTATACTATGATGCACTAACAATATTGGTAGCTTCCCTCTCTCAACAGGCGCAGAACCTGCAGAGGCAAGCCAAGGATCGGGCTCCCCCAGCGGAACCGGTGAAAGAAGGAGAGTGGGTTTGGTTAAAAGTCATTAAAAGAAAATGGACTGAACCAAGGTGGACAGGACCTTACAAAATAGAGGCTGCCACCACACATTCAGTAAGACTTGAGAAAAAAGGATCAAACTGGTATCATCAGACTCAGTGTGCCAAGGCACAAGATCCGACAAGATCTCTGGCAGCGACGAGAGCCGACTTGCAGGCACTGCCAGCACCTGGACTGAATGACAACTTAAAAATTTGATTTGCACCGACTGGAAGAAAGAAAAAAAAAAAAAAAACTCGTCAAGGCGAACTCTGATTTGAACATCCATAAAACATTAACTAAATCAGGCCCTCTCACAGGAGAGGTTATCACTGCCTATTGTGTTTTATTCTTTTGTTTTAGTTTTTTCTGTTGCAATAGCCCTCCCTTTCGTGCTTTGTCTACTGTGTGTAGGCAAGACGCCCAGATGTGTGCGCTCAACTGAAAGTATCTATAATAGTCAACAGCTCTCCTCTTCTTGTGGAATAAAATGACCAGAAAATTATGAGGCACTTATACACAGGACATATCAGGACCAAACAATTCAGTAAAAACCAATCAGCCTTTATCATCAGAAACTAAAACAGCCTTAATAGCAGTGCACACTTTGCTTCTGTTATTAGTGGGTTTTTCTAACTTAATTTGGTGTATATCTGTAGAAAATGGCCAATAAGGCCCCCTAGGTCCAGACAAAGACGTCTGTGGGGTTGTGGGTTACGAGAATCAACTTGCGTACTGGGACTCCTTACCTTCTGTATTGTTGTCCCCATCCTATTTTACGAGGGTTACCAAAGGTCACTGACGAGCAAAAGTGACACTGATGTAACAACTACTGACCCTACTCCTAATAAAAATGTGACTGACAAAAGAGGGATCCGTTCCTAGACAAATGCTCCTCACTCAGTGCCAACAACTGTATCAACCTCTGACCCAACAGGACCCAGACCGATACCTCGACTTACACTCTGACGATGACTATCAGGACGCTGACGGGGGTGAATGCCATCCCTTTCAGCCACTAAACTACGACGATGTTGCTGTTATAACCACTTCCAAATAACTCTGCATTAAAAACGCGCATTTAAACTGTCTAACCATTTCCACATGTGTCAAAAATAATTGTAATGTGCTCCTTTGCTCTGCCTGCACGCTTACATTGCAAAATGACCACTGATATAACAATTTAGAATTCACACTGTTACATTTCCACGTGTCAAAATAATTGTATTATGTGCTCCTTTGCTCTGTTTGCACGCTTACATTGCAAGATGACTACTGATATAGCAATATATATTCACACTGTTAAACAGTGTGAAAAGAGGGATTGTAGAAATATGCTAACGGTATTTACAGGCATTAAACATATAAGTATTATGTGTGTGCTCATTTGCAATAGTGTTGCGTGTGTCATAGAGCAAAGGTTTGAATCTCCGGGTGAGGCACTTCCCGTACAAAGAAGACGCTCTGACACACAGGTGGTTTAGCTTAAACTTGTAACTAGATGTGCTGTGAAGCGGGCTAGTCCGTGCGATATTATGTAGCAACAGGTGGAAAGCAGGAACAGCATCTTCTCTGTCCATGAGAACTGGAGGACTCCCACACACAGTGGTCCCAACCCTGGCGTGTGTGTGTGTGAAGATAACGCGTCCCTGTGCAGGACGAGGTCAACTCCTCATGAGAATGAATAAAGAAACAGGGAAAGGATAGAACGGGGCTCACAAAACACTGAGAGGAGAGATGCGTGGACCGAGCCCTGACTTTGTGTCTGTTGCTAGGGATACTTAATCAATTCTTGTGTTTTGTGAAACCATAGATCTATGTTGCTTTGATGCTTGACTTATTAAATTGTTAATACTTGTAGATCGTCTACCGTCTTCTGTTCATCGAATTTAATTCCAATCAAACGATCTGCGCGGGGTCCTTCTGAAGGTGTAGTCTTTTGGAGTCAGATTATACGGTGGGCTTTTTGCCCGAGGGTAAATCCCCAACAACGCTCAAACTCACCTCAGGGGCACAGGAAGATCCGACGAGGTGTGACCACTTCCTTGGGTTGGCTTCTCAAGAAAAAATGAAGAAATGGACACGGTCGAAGGAACTAATTCGTTACGTATTTATTTGTACTCAAATCAAAGTATAATCTTGGTCCAAAATACAGAGAAAAAATTGTTAGGTGATTTCGCGTGAATTCTTCAGTTAAGTGTTTAAAAAACCCCGTTCAGAGTAGTTTACAGACAGAGTTCAATTTGTATGGAGAAAAATTTAACCATCGACCAACACCTCTCACCGTTCCCCCCACACAATTGTCCTCTGTTTCAAAACTGCTCCTATTTATATTCGTCCGGGGCTCAGATCTCCGTGGCCTTTAACCATATCTTCAAACACAATTTCAAACATAGCTTTAAACATAACTTGATTGATGACACAATAATAAAAAAAAACCCTTACTCCAGCGTGATCTTTGAAGTATGCTTTTGTCGTTCTATGTACCCGTCAGCATACTTAGTGACCTTACTGTCAAGGGTATGTTTTATTCATATGTACCCCGGGGCCTAACTAGTGACCTCAACGTCCTACAGACTTCCTACGACTGCTGACTCGGCCTAGTGGCTTTGTCCTGAAGTCTCTACTACTATCTAGAATAATGATTAACTACCTTAATGGCCAAAACGTGTTCCAGTGCCTCTGCCACTGGCACCCCGGGATGACGATACCGGATGAATCGTGAGTGCAATCTGCTCCCTCATCTTCCTCCATCTTCGCCCTTTGTTTGAACTTGCTGGCTCAGCATTGCCCTCAGCTCGAACTGAGAAGCGTGTGTGTGTGTGTGTGTGTGTGTGTGTGTGTGTGTGTGTGTGTGTGTGTGTGTGTGTGTGTGTGTGTGTGTGTGTGTGTGTGTGTGAGAGAACTTGCAGGCTCAGCATTGGCCTCAGCCTGAACCAAGACGCAAGCATGGGTGTGTGTGTGTGAGTCTGTGAGACCATCCTGCTCTTGTGTGTGTGTGTGTGTATGACAACAGAAACATGTCTGTGTGACAGGTGCAATCTTATAAGAGACTTGTTTTAACTCCTGATAACCAGGGCTTTGCCGTGTAGAGACATCACGATTTCGCAAATCACTCACCATGTTCAACAGGCCGATCGGGTTGGGATTTTTGGACAAAACAAGATCCCAGTCAAGTGGAGGTGAAATGTCCCTTTCTGAGTCATAAGGATGACATGGCCTTCAACAGTCTTTTCTCTCAAAATGTACACTTTATTTCAAAGTAGAGATTTGATTCCTTTTCCTCTTTAAAGATGGGCTTGTGAATATGAATTACCCCCAAATTTAGCGGTCGTAGCTGCAAGTTAAGGTCCCCAAACACAGCCCCAAAGGTCAAAATTGAGGCATATGACTTCATCTTTCGGCCTGTTTTGGCAAGTGAGAAACGGGCCATTAAATCGTAGTTAAAGGTTGAAACTGACTGAATTTTGCATAAATCAGTCGCCTGTGATGAGGTGATGCAGGATCTAAAGCCAGATATCTATAGACCCTTGGGACCGCTAACTTCCGGTAGCAGCATGCTAACGACTTGAATCTAATTGAACCTTGAAGAGGGTCCTGTTTTGTCCATCATACGTGAATTTCATCAAAGAAGGCCATTTACAAGTGTTTGAAAATTGACCAATATTAAAAAGTGGTAAAAATCCAGATTTTACCAGTCTTTTCTCAAACTTTTTGTACTTTAAAACGGGGTAGGGTTTTGATTCCTTTTCCTCTTTAAAGATGGGCTTGTGAATATGAATTACCCCCAAATTTAGCGGTCGTAGCTGCAAGTTAAGGTCCCCAAACACAGCCCCAAAGGTCAAAATTGAGGTATATGACCTCATCTTTCGGCCTGTTTTGGCAAATGAGAAACGGGCCATTAAATCGTAGTGAAAGGTTGAAACTGCCTGATTTTTGCATAAATCAGTCGCCTGTGATGAGGTGATGCAGGATTTAAAGCGAGATATCTGTAGACCCTTGGGAAAGCTAACTTCCGGTAGCAGCATGCTAACGACTTGAATCTAATTGAACCTTGAAGAGGGTCCTGTTTTGTCCATCATATGTGAATTTCATCAAAGAAAGCCATTTACAAGTGTTTGAAAATTGACCAATATTAAAAAGTGGTAAAAATCCAGATTTTACCAGTCTTTTCTCAAACTTTTTATACTTTAAAACGGGGTAGGGTTTTGAATCCTTTTCTCCTTCAAAGAGGGGCTCACCATTACACACCTATAATCTGGGCATCGTAGCTGCAAGTTAACGTCACAAAAACAGCCACAAAGGGCTTAATTGGTGCCTTATTCACTTATTTTTTGGCATATGCAAGAATGGCCATAGTTTCTCAAATATGGGTCCTAGAACCGCCAGATTGTGCACACACATTGTGGACTAGGCCTACAATAAGATCACCTGAAAAAAATCCCTCTAGATTATCTAGAACTGATTTTTGCCTGTATCAAACTCAGACTTCAGCATGGGGTACACATCCTTAAGGTCTACATCATACGTCATACTCTTGATGAGATCAGACCATCTTTTACTTCTGAAGATGTCAGAGCCCTGCTTTTTTAATATGTTGTAGACAGGCCCCAATGAGGCACATTCAAGTTGGATGGGACTCCCTAGCACTTAGAATGCCTGCGCGGGAAGAGGGGCAGTTGGCCTACATTTGAATGGTGCATTTTGAAGGATAAAATGAATGGAAAGTGATTACCCAAACAGCCATCCTTCAACAAGTCATAACTTCTCACAACATGGTTGAATTTGATGGGAGATTATGAACTGGGTGAACTGGGTGAACTGGGTGAGATGGGTGAACTGGGTGAACTGGGTGAGATGGGTGAACTATGGATTTCTCACCGAACTCTGCCCAAATTCCCATAGAAAGCAATGGGCTAGGACCCTGAAAATTTAACGGTCAGTCGACCTTTGACAATGACCATGTGGTATGAAAATCAAGGGGAAATTCCAAACACTTTTCCCATAGTGAATTATGGATTTCTCACCGAACTCGGCCCAAATTCCCATAGAAAGCAATGGGCTAGGACCCTGAAAGTTTAACGGTCAGTCGACCTTTGGCCAATGACCATGTGGTATGAAAATCAAGGGGAAATTCCAAACACTTTTCCCATAGTGAACTATGGATTTCTCACCGAACTCGGCCCAAATTCCCATAGAAAGCAATGGGCTAGGAGCCTGAAAATGTAACGGTCAATCGACCTTTGGTCAATGACCATGTGGTATGAAAACCAAGGGGATAGTCCAAACACTGTCTGCGATGGTACACTTTCTGCTATGGTAAATTCCGTACACGTAGGAATTACGGCCTTTTGACTCAATTCTGCCGAAAGACACCTGGAGAACAATGGGCTACGAGGCTGACATTTTCACATTAAGTCAACCTTTGCCCCAAGAGTAAATGGTGTGAATATCAACGGGAAATTCTGTACTGTTTTCCCATAGTGATTCATGGCATTTTGCATTTATTTGGCTTAAATAGACGTTCAGTTAATACCCCTAGAAAGCAATGGGCTAGCACGCTGAAATTTACACAGTCAGTCGACCCTTGGCCACAAACCACGTGGTATGAAAATCAAGGGGAAATTCCAAACACTTTTCCCATAGTGAATTATGGATTTCTCACCAAACTCGGCCCAAATTCCCATAGAAAGCAATGAGCTAGGACCCTGAAAGTTTAACAGTCAGTCGACCTTTGGCTAAAGACCATGTGGTATGAAAATCAAGGGGAAATTCCATACACTTTCTGAGATGGTACACTTTCTGCTATGGTAAATTCCGTACACGTAGGAATTACAGCCTTTTGACTTAATTCTGCCTAAAGACACCTAGAAAACAATGGGCTAGGAGGCTGACATTTTCACATTAAGTCAACCTTTACCCCAAGATTAAATGGCATTTTGCATTTATTTGGCTTAAATAGACGTTCAGTTAATACTCCTAGAAAGCAATGGGGTAGCACCCTGAAATTTTCACAGTCAGTCGACCCTTGGCCACAAACCACGTGGTATGAAAATCAATGGGAAATTCGGTACACTTTTCCCGTAGTAATATATGGCATGTTTCTTCATTTTAAATTTATTTGGCCTAATTACCTCAGAAAACAATGGGCTAGGACCCTGACATTTTCACAGTCATTACATCCTTGCCCCATCATTAAATGGTATGAAACTCAATGGGACATTCCAAACACTTTTCCCATTGTGAACTATGGATGTCTCTACCCAGATGACACTTATGTTCCGACATGGCCTTCAACAGTCTTTTCTCTCAAAATGTACACTTTAATTCAAAGTAGAGAATTGATTCCTTTTCTCCTTCAAAGAGGGGCTCGTCACCATTACACACCTATAATCTGGGCCTCGTAGCTGCAAGTTAAGGTCCCAAAAACAGCCACAAAGGGCTTAATTGGTGCCTTATTCATTTATTTTTTGGCATATGCAAGAATGGCCATAATTTCTCAAATATGGGTCCTAGAACCCCCAGATTGTGCACACACATTGTGGACTAGGCCTACAATAAGATCACCTGAAAAAAATCCCTCTCAATTATCTAGAACTGATTTTTGCCTGTATCAAACTCAGATTTCAGCATGGGGTACACGTCCCTAAGCTGTACACCCTGTCGTACTCTTGATGAGATCAGACCAACTTTTACTTCTGAAGATGTCAGAGCCCTGTTTTTTTAATATGTTGTAGACAGGCCCCAATGAGGCACATTCAAGTTGGATGGGACTCCCTAGCACTTAGCATGCCTGCGCGGGAAGAGGGGCAGTTGGCCTACATTTGAATGGGGCATTTTGAAGGATAAAATGAATGGAAAGTGATTACCCAAACGGCCATCCTTCAACTAGTCATCACTTCTCACAACATGGTTGAATTTGATGGGAGATTGCATGACAACATTCCCCTTGATGACGTGAATGGGAAAATGGTGCAATAGAACCTGCAGACCTTCTGGAAAGCTATCTTCTGTTAGCAACGTGCTAATGCTATAAAACCAATCAATCCCAGTAGAGTGTTCAATTTTGTCCAAGAATTGTCAATTATATATCAAAAATGTCATTTATTCGTGTTTTTAGGGGCCGGAAGAAATCTCCTGCCGACCCCAAAGAGTGAAAACTGACCTCTATTCAAAATATCCGAAAAGGCCCATTTTCCAAAAAGGGACATTCCGACTACATTTGAATGTAAAGTATTGAATGTCATAACTTCTCAGAAAAGGGTTGGAACTGTGTTGTAATTGAACGAGACACTCCCCTTGATGACTTGAATGAGCACATGGAGCAGCAAATCTGCAGATCCTCTGGAAAGCTATCTCCTGTTGGCGGCATGCTAATGACTTGAATCCAATTGGACCTTGAAGAGGGTCCTCTTGTGTCCATCATATGTCAATTATGGAATGATAAGCCAGTTACAAGTGTTTTTCTTGCACCCAACAGTAACAGCAACATGTACACATCATTAACAGTCTTTTAATTCATTAAAAATACTTTAAAGCAAGATAGAGGAATACATTCTTTTTGTAAATTAAGAGAGGGTCATGTAGGTTAAATTATCCAAATCTAGAGGTCGTAGGTCCAAGTTAAGGTGCCCAAAAACAGGATCAGGGGCCGCAATTGGTGCAATGTGTAAAAATTGACCATAATTCGGGTAAAGAAGGTTGAAACTGCCTGAATTTTGCACCACACACTCCCTCCGATTACTCGAGTCAGCATGCCAAAGGAGAAGTCTGTAGCCCTATGATAATTCCTTTTGTTTTTTCAGGAACATTCCGACATGTTTGTGGCATCATATGGTGATACCTGATCCGTTTCCATGGTTTCCAAGGCTTTGGACCCGAAAGGCAGAAAACGCCCCATTTGAGACATGCCCCGCCCATTTCCATGTTTTGGAGCTTGACCGATCCATTCCCCATCCATTTCCATGGTTTCCACCCGAAAGGCAGAAAACGCCCCATTTGAGACATGCCCCGCCCATTTCCATGTTTGGGAGCTTGACCGGTCCATTCCCCATCCATTTCCATCGTTTCCACCCGAAAGGCATAAAACACCCTTTTGGGCCTGGCCCCTCCCATTTTGGTCATCCACTGGTCAAGGGCGCCCTCTATAGGATTTGACCACTGACTACACATTATCCCCTCAACGGCCCAAGTTTTCCCAAAATTTTCAATGGGATGTAGTCCGTCTCTCCGGAACATTGTCACCGTGCGGAAGAAGTGCCGGTGGCCCAGTAAACCCCATGTTAAATTTTGCCATAAAGCCCAAATTCCCATACCTCCGGTGTCCACCACCGGGTTCTCGGGTTGCCGCCACGACAGGCACCGATGACCTTCCGGCCACAGCTCCTAGCGGCCGCATCCACAATAGAGGCTTTGAACATGGTCCATTCGGATTCCGTGTCCCCAACCTTCCTCGGGATGTGTGAGAAGTTCTTCCGGAGGTGGGAGTTAAAGACCTCCCGGACAGGGTCCTCCGCCAGACGTTCCCAGTTCACCCTCACTACACGTTTGGCTGCCGGTACCTGTCAGCTGCTTCAGGAGACCCCTGGGCCAACCAGGCCTTGAAGGTCTCCTTCAGCTTGACGGCTTCCCTCACCTCCGGTGTCCACCACCGGGTTCTCGGGTTGCCGCCACGACAGGCACAGATGACCTTCCGGCCACAGCTCCTAGCGGCCGCATCCACAATAGAGGCTTTGAACATGGTCCATTCGGATTCCGTGTCCCCAACCTTCCTCGGGATGTGTGAGAAGTTCTTCCGGAGGTGGGAGTTAAAGACCTCCCGGACAGGGTCCTCCGCCAGACGTTCCCAGTTCACCCTCACTACACGTTTGGGTTTGCCGGGTCTTTCCAACCGGTTCCCCTGCCATCTAATCCAACTCACCACCAGGTGGTGATCAGTTGACAGCTCTGCTCCTCTCTTCACCCGAGTGTCTAAGACATACGGCCGCAAATGAAATGATACGATTACAAAGTCGATCATTGAGCTCCGGCCTAAGGTGTTCTGGTACCAGGTACACTTATGAGCCACCTTATGTTCGAACATTGTGTTTATTATGGCCAAACCGTGGCAAGCACAGAAGTCCAATAACGAAGCACCATTCGGGTTCAGATCGGGCAAGACGTTCCTCCCAATCACCACCCGCCAGGTTTCTCCGTCATTGCCCACGTGAGCGTTGAAGTCCCCCAGGAGAACTATGGAGTCAGTAGGCGGCGCCCTTTCTAGGACCCCTCCCACCGACTCCAAGAAGGCTGGTTACTCCGAACTGCTGTTTGGTGCATAAGCACAGACCACAGTCAGAGCCTTGCTCCCCGCAACCCGTAGGCGCATGGAGGCGACCCTCTCGTTCTCCGGGGAGAACTCCAACACAGTGGCGCTCAGCCGGGGGCTCGTGAGTCTCCCCACTCCCACCCGGCGCCTCTCACCCTGGGCAACTCCGGAAAAGGACAAAGTCCAACCCCTCTCCAGGAGCTTGGTTCCAGAGCCAACGCTGTGTGTGGAGGTGAGTCCAACTATATCTAGCTGGTATCGCTCCACCTCCTGCACCAGCTCCAGCTCTTTCCCCGCTAGCGAGGTGATGTTCCACGTCCCTAGAGCTAGTCTATGCCGCCGGCGATCGGCATGCCCAGGCCTCCCGCCCGACATGCCGCCCGGTCTGCATAGCACCCGACCCCGATGCATGTCCCTGCGGGTGGTGGGTCCACAGGGTGGCTGCTCCAAAGGCCCGGCCACCAGACGCTCGCCTACGAGCTCCCCTCCTGGGTCTGGCTCCGGGAGGGTGCCCCGGTTTCCCTGGTCCGGGCAAGGTGGCTAAAGTCCGTGGGCTAACTATCAAAGGGGTCGTTTTGAACCGCTCTTAGTCTGGGCTCTCCCCTGACACCTGTTTGCCTAGGGAGACCCTACCAGGGGCTAATGCCCCGGACAACATAGCTCCCAGGATCACTGAGCCACTCAAACTCCTCCACCACGATAAGGTGGCGATTCGCGGAGGAGTACACCAAGACATTCAGTCGCAAATAACAGGCATTCCCAGCAATACAATTTGCAGCTCTTCTCCGACCCCATCAGCCAGGAATACCGTTCATAGTTTGCCGACTGAAAGTGGCGCACAAATCCTTTTCCTGGCTGGGTCAGGGCTGCTAGATGTGGTTTTGGCCGGCCATTTCTTACAATGTCCAGTTTGTCCGGAAATGTCCTTCTTGAGAAAGGCGTTCCCAGTAACTCCGCCACTAAATCAGCTTCTCCTCCTTCTGCCATTTGGTGTTAAAATTTTTTTTTAATTTAGCGCTGATTGGCTAAATTGCTCACTCATTTATATCTTTAATCAGCAATTGGCTAAACTGCTTTATAGACCCACCTCTTTTGGGCCAAAACGATTTGGCCCCCCTAGCTGCGCGTTCTCAGACGTATCGTGCACACAAGCGGAGAGCACGAGCAGACGAGCACACATGGCGGAGAGGACGAGCAGGAAAACCATATATTTTGCTCAGATATCATATTTTACACACATTACTGGGTACATTCCATAGTTCAAAAACACAAATATTGACAATTTGTATAATTTACGATTATTTTTTATTTATTTTTTTATTGTGTGTGGCTCATGGTGGGGCCAGGCCCCATGGCCCTCTATTGACCAGCCGCCACTGGTTTACAGTATACTTAAATAAATATAAATAAATACAAAACACACACATTATTTACACACACTACAGCTTCAAACTTCAGCAATTATTTTACAGAAATATGAGCATATTTGCCCTCTGGCAAAATACGACACCTCTCCTGACTTATTTTATTTTACCAGTTGGTGGCGCTAATGCGCCAATTCATCGTTTGCCAATCGCCACTACACCTCAAAGAAGAAGCTTCCGCATGCCTGTGGATATTGTGCTTATGAGCGCCAGCGCCAAGTACTCGGATGTAGGATGTCGATGGAGGAAGTCAGTGGCCTGCCAGCCGTTTGACAGATCTCGTTCTCGTTTTTTGTATTTTTTTAATAAATCATGGCCGAAGCTTCGCCGGAATGATGGAGGGGTTTGTTTCGAAGCGAGCACGCTCGTCCGGTTGTAATAATACTATGAGTGAGGAGCGGAGGACCGAGGCTATCGTTACCTACTGCCAGGACGGAGTCATCAGAGTAGTGTAAAAAAAGTATTTCAATCGGCTCAGGCACCGAAAGGAAGCACCGAAATCTGCGTTGCATTCTATTTCATCCTTACTGACCGCCAGAGGCAGTGCTTCACACTGGATATCTTCCGTCTCTAGCCTTGTGACCACCGGTCGGAGTTGCGGTTCTCTCGCCCTCCAAAGGCTGCGACGAGCTGTCCCTCTTCGGAGGGAACGGTGTGTTCGCCGTTCGGACATCGAGCCCCGGACTGGTGAACGCCCCTATCATCGGTCGTCACCAGTCTGATAAGGGCCACCTAAGTCGTGAAGACAGCAATCGGTGAGATCGATTAACATCGTTTTCTATAACCGTTGTTCGTTTTCCACGGTTGGCAGAGCACTTCCGCTCTAGCTAATCCAGTGGCGCACTAACGAGAGCGTAGAATATACGCTGTCGGCCCACCCTTCACAGTGAGCAGAGTGTCCTGCTCAGGCTAACTTGATGAGATGCAAGTTCGTCTAGATCGACATTAGCATTATGTCCACTGGTTTTGTAACATTACGACTAGCACAGTTAGCAGAGCGTTCCCGCTCAGGCAAACTTGGTGAGAGACTAGCTTGACTAGATCGACATTGGCATTGTGTCCATTGAGATTTAATCTTTACATCTGACGTAATTCACAGTTAGCAGTGTCTTCACTTCGCTAACTTGTTAAGATGCTAGCTGGGACTGCGTCCATCAACTTTGTAACCTCACGGCTGTCACAGTTAACAGAGCGTCCCCGCTCAGGTTAACTCAGTGGGAAGCTAGCTAAACAAAGCTGATACTGGGACTGTGTCCATCAACTTTGTAACCTTACGGCTGTCACAGTTAGCAGAGCGTTCTCGCTCAGGCTAACTCGGTGAACGCTAGTTATACTAAATCAACATTGATTGTTGTGCCCATTGATGCTTTTACGCATTACGGCTGTCACAGCTGGCAGTGTCCTCACTCAGGCTAACCTGGTGGGACACTAACTAGACTAAGTTAATACTGGGATTGTGTCCATTGATTGTTGTAAACATTACGGCCATATCAGTTAGCAGAGCGTTCTCGCTCCGGCTAACTAGACTAAGCTAATACTCTGATTGTGTCCATTGATTGTTGTAAACATTATGGCCATATCAGTTAGCGGATATCACAGTTAGCGTGCCCTCGCACAGGCTAACTGGTAGCACACCAAGAGTTACAGCAACTGTCCAAGTGAAGAGGGTGTCCTCGCTCCCCTCTCACTGTAAGGACTGCGTTCTTGACCTATTTCCACAGTGGCAGAGTGCTCTCGCTCAAGCTAACTGGTGGGACACCAATATCTGCAGCAACTATCTTAGTGAAGAGAGTGTCCTCGCTCCCCTCTCACTGTAAGGACTGTTTTTTTTTTTGGCCTGTTTCCACAGTAGCAAAGTGCTCTCGCTCAGGCTAACTGGTGGGTCACCAATATCCGCAACGATTGTCCGAGTGTAGTGTCCGAAAAGATCACTTTCCTCTGACTGCCCCACGCCTGTTGTCTCAACATTCAGCGGAGCGCTCCCGCTCAGACTGATTTGGAATTCCACATCAACTAGTGGCTGGCACGCCTGCAGTGGGATACCCAGCAGCTGGAACTTCCACCTGTGAGTGCCTTCTTCAGGCGCCTTCCTGCCCTCACCACCTTTTCTGTTCCTCCCTCCGAGGAATATCTGAGGGAGTTGCATGCATGCTGGAGAGACACCAGGGCTCACTCCCGCCTTACATCAGATGACGAACCCTGACGGCCATGCAGGAGGTGGCAAATCTGGCCTTGCACGTATGCCAGCCAGTTAGCCGACTATTGCGTCCATCATAGTTTCCCCTGAGGAGACTCTGAGGCCCGATGCCAGGTGCCCTCGACCCAATGTCGGGTCAAAGATGACCTGCTATCCAGGGCTTATGACACAGCAGCGCTGTGCACCGTATTGACAACTCCCTCTCCCACCTCATGCTTGCCCTCGCAGCTTCTCTGCAGCAGGCTACTTCGACGCTTCCGCCTCCAGCCTCAGTGAAGCTTCATTGCTTCAGTGAAGCACATCATCATTGCAGGCGTTTGCGCTCATGTCGACGTATGATGTCCACCCTGGTTCAGACTCGCCGCCAGGTTTGGCTGGCGCAGTCACCCCTATCTGAGACATGTTGGAGGACCCTCCGTACTGTCCCAGTGGAACCTGGTGAGCTGTTCGAGTCAGCTGTTATACAGGCGCTTCAGCGAACTGTTGAAGCTAGCCAGACCAGGCAGCAGTTCTCTGGTCTTTGCAGGGACATGCCTGCACCCCGCAGACCATTTTTTTCAGCCTCCAGAGTGACTATAGTTTTGCTTTAATCGAAGACTTTGTCAGTTTGAATGCAGTGGAAGAGACGTTATAACACAGTTAGCAGAGGATGGTTTCGATCCATCGACCTCTGGGTTATGGGCCCAGCACGCTTCCGCCGCGCCACTCTACTGTCCGCCAGCCAATGTGGGACTCGAATCCACGATGCCTGGCTTTCAAGGTCAGACAACAAAGACAATCCACAGAGGGCAATAAACAGCATTGAGCAAACACGTAAAAGCAAAGCATTGAAGATATGGTTGCAACAATGTTATATTTACCCATCAGCTGTGCCAATCTTTTTTTATCACCCAAGATGGGTCTTGAACCCATAATTGATTTCACATCATTGCCTTTGGGTGGATCACTTCTTTAATCCCTTCAGAGTGACTAGAGTTTTGCTTTAATCGAAGACTTTCAGTTTGAATGGTGTTGGGGTCTGAGCATATGGCTGCACATGTGCTGTGAACAAAGAAAATCAGGCCTTCCCTTTTGCAAGCAAAGGTTTCATCCTGATTGTGGTTTGATGAGCACCAAACCCCCTCTGAAGGACTTTCACATTAGGGTGTGAATTCCCCCCCCCCCAAAAAACTATGGTTCCTGAAGTCACCTGAGAGCACCGCTGCAACCTCATTGGCCAAGAGCCAAGACAGCACCAGGACCCCTGCGGTTAAACCAGTGCCCAACAAAAGTGCCAGCAGTTCACACCTCCACGCTTTTTCCCTTCGACCTCGGTCGAGCAAGGGAGCATCCAAACGTTCTTCGCTCAGACTCCCCGTCCTGGCTATAGAAGACACCAACCTCCTAACTCCAGCATCGCGCTGGCGACGGAAGCCACGAGGAACCCACGGCCTGCAGAAAGCCTCGAACCCTCACCAAACCCTGTCAGGTCACAGAGCTATCTTCGCTGGCCGAAGATAGCCGTGTTTTCTTTTTGAGTCAAGGCCCTCTCACTCCACCGGGACGAATCTCTTCCACGATTCCTCCCCGTGTTGTTTTCTTTTTGTGCACATTCCGGCAAAGCAGCAGCTAAAAAACTCGCTCCTTCCCGAAGATTTCCGATGAGACGTACGGACCACAGCGTCTCAATCCGATGTTAAATCATCCTCTCTGCAGCGAGGATTGATCACGTCCAGCGCCCGCTCCAAAGCGAGCCGAGCCACAACGGACCGGGCCGGCAAACGCCGTGCCCCCAGCAAGCCGCCCCCACCCCTTCCCTTCTGGACAAAGAAGGCACGATCCTGCACGGACTCTCTCCCCGCTGCAACGAGCTTCAAACAGTAAGCGTTCATTGGTGTCTGGGCTAGCTTAGCTTAAATTAACTTTACGTTAATTCAGGTTAATTAATTTGTATGTTGATATTCCCGTGTTTTTGTGTGTTTCGTTACTATTGCGTAATATCAAGGTATTGCGCAACACTCAGCGGGCCCCAGCTCCGCTCCACTGTACATTGCCCGTATTCTGTTCGCGTTAAAGACACCGTCGCAGTATACGGAGGTAAATACACAAACATCACGGACCAGAGAAGTTCCGTTTGTATTGTGTATTAACTGCATTGACTGTTTTCTTTGGGATTATTTTCATTCATTTGTATTCAACTTTGTGGGATATTTCTCTCTTCATTAACTCGGCTCTGTGAGTGAGCAGAGGGCCGTGTTCATCACTGCGTAAGCTGCCGACAGTTCAAGACGACAACGGTATGCTTATGCATGAGAGAATAACGTACTTATGCTCCTCAGGATATCGCAGCAGAAGTTTGATTTATGTTGACTTACGATTTCTCTCCACCTTTTCTTGGCTCACCCTCCTGCCAACACAGCAGGAGGTGACCCCCACTCTCTCTCTCTCTCGTAAACGCACACACACAGCGACCCCCCCTTCTCCTCCGCCAGTTTGCCCAAGTCACTCGACTAGGCCATCTAGTGGTGGGTCACGGTAGCACCTTAAGGTTCACCCCCCCCCCCCAGTTTGTCTAAGTCCCTCGACTACGCCATCTGGTGGTGTTCAGCGGTAATACCTTAAGCCCTCCCCCTTTTAACCCACAGTCTCACCCCCCTTCTGCTTGGTGGCCAGCGGCCATCTTTGTAGTCTTTGACTGTGAGTGTTAAGGGCCCTCACCCCCCTTCCTTTTATACACAGACACACACACACACACATACACATATATACACACCCTCCTCTTTTATTTCATTTCTTTAGATATTAGGTACATAAAATTGTATGATGGCGTTTGTTGATTGCGATATTAATTGATCTGATCTTTTGTTATTCTAATTTAATAAACTCTATTATACTTTAAAGAGCAGTCGTCTGTGATTAATGGTGCATATGTATGTGATGATCTGTATGTAGTAGCCTGCGCTCGGATTCACACCTTCACTGTCACTGATGAGTGACTACTAATTATGAGACTTAGTTTTATCGTTTGGTTATCGGTCCCTGTTCGCAGGGTGGTGCCCCGTTATTATTAATAATCATTAATAATTGTTATTCACATTAATAATTCTATTGATGTCAAGAATTCAGTTTCTTAAAAGCTGATAACTCAAACACAAGCCCCTATTGATCCCAACAATGGAGAGATGTTAAAACACAGTTAGCAGAGGATGGTTTCCATCCATCGACCTCTGGGTTATGGGCCCAGCACGCTTCCGCTGCGCCACTCTGCTGTCCGTCAGCCAATGTGGGACTCGAACCCACGATGCCTGGCTTTCAAGGCCAGACAACAAAGACAATCCACAGAGGGCAATGAATAGCATTGAGCAAACACGTAAAAGCAAAGCATTGAAGATATGGTAGCAACAATGTTATATTTACCCAAGATGGGTCTTGAACCCATAATTCATTTCACCAGCGACGGCGGTGATGGGCCTGGTGGTGAGCGCTGGAGACGTGGAGGGGCCAGTGGCGACGACGGAGACGGGGGCCCGAGAGAGTGTCGGGGCGAGAGCTACAGATGTCGTGGCAGCAGGAGCAGCGTTGGAGCCAGGGGCCACAGCCGTGCAGACAACGGTGCCAGAAACGCTGACGCCAGCAACGACGCAGCCAGGACCGAGGGGCGGGTTGCAGTCCACATCGTGGCTGGGAAGCGGGGCCCCGGCCGGGAAGGAAGAGAGCCAGAGGCTGGGAGCCAAGGCAAGAGGAAGGCGTGTCTCGAGGGTGGTGGGCTCGGCGGCCATGAAACAAGAGAGGATCGCTGTCGAGGCGGTGCATGGAACAGATACGGCGGTGGAGGCAGAGGCAGTAGTGGCGTAGAGGGCGCCAGCACAGACGGTTCAGTCTGGGCCGCGGGAACTAGGTGGGGTGGACGATCAGTTCGAGATCGGGTCCTCCCTGGACATGGAGGAGATGGGAGAGAGCGGGACTGGGCTGCAGACATCACAGCAGACAGAGATATCTGGTGAGTCGGACATGGACTTCTCTGACGCCAAAGAGATGAGAAAGAGACAGGGGTTATGGGCAACAAAAGAGAAATCAAAGAAAAAGGTGAGCAGGAAAAAACAATAAGAGTGTAAATGTATCTACCTAACATAATGGTCTGCCTTGCTGCTGGTTCCGTGAATTTATTGTCCCTAAACATAAATGGCTACAGAAGTATGGAAATAATTAAGTACAGTCTCACAGGGAATTTGCGTCTAAAAAAGAAGATTTATTTTTTTTTCTTTTCTTTTCATTTGTACTATTAATGGTGTCTGTTGCTTCTTTTAATGCAAATAGGCTTAGGACTAGTTATAGGCGAAGCCAAGCCTTGATGTTGTGTGAGGCTGACATATGTTTGCAAGAGACACACTGGGATGAAAAATGTGTGAAGGAGTTAGAGAGAGAGTGGATGGGAGATGTGTATGCAAACAATGGGGACATGTATTCGAGGGGAGTGGCGATTTTAGTTAAAAAGGGAGGCATTGAGAATGTGAGGATGATGGTGATGGGAGGGTGATAGGGATTACTTTTGAACACCTGGGTAAGGAATTGAAAGTGTTGAATGTGTATGCACCAAATGAGGAAAAGGAAAGACGGGAGTTTTTTGAGAGAATGTGTGGGAAAGAATGTGTAATTGTGGGTGACTTTAATGTGTGGTGTGGAAGGCTGGATGCATCTGCAAGTGTGTTTTTCAAAAGTGACTCCTCAAGAAGAGTATTGAAGGAGGTAATCGGAGCGAATGGACTGGTAGATGTGTGGAGGGAAAAGAATCCAAGAGGCCGTGTATTTACAAGGAGACAGATGGTGAAAGGGGAATTAAAACAGAGTAGGGTTGATTTAGTTTTGAGTACGGAGAGTCTAGCAGGTAAAGTTGGAGAAATTGATTCTATGGTAACTACGCTCAGTGACCACGTGGTGCTAAAATTTAGATTAGGGCATGGGTGTGAGAGGAGGGGGGGAGGGGTGTGGTGCCTGAATGGGATGTTGCTCAAAGAAGAAAGGTACAAGGAAAAGGTGAGAGAATGTATAATGGGGAGAAAGAATGAGAGCATGTATGAGGAGGATATGGGGAGGTGGTGGGAGGAGATGAAGGAGGAGCTAAAGAATTTGAGCATGAGCTACAGCAGGGATAGGAATAGAAGGGGAAGAGGGAGGGAAAGGAGACTAAAGGAAGAGTTAGTTAGAGAAGCAGAGGGGGTGGACCGGGGGGGTAGGGCAGGCATTAGAACGGTATAATAAAATTAAAAGTGAGCTGGAGGAGGTAGAAGAGATGCAGGGGAGCAATAGTTAGAAGCAGGGCTAGATATGTGGTTGAGGGAGAGAAATGTACAGCATTCTTTTTAGGGTTAGAGAGGACGAAACAGAAAAATAATTATTTGGAGCAGGTGGAAGGGAAAAATGGAGAAAAAATAACGGATTTTGTAGGGATAGTTGGAAGGGTAGAAGAATTTTATAGGGAACTGTTTAGGAAAGAAGAGGTTGATGAAGAGAGCATGAAACATGTGCTGGAGAAAATGGAGTCTAAGTTGAACGAAGATGCGAAGGGGATGTGTGAAGGAGAGATAAGGATAGGTGAAATAGAAGCAGCCATAGTAGGGTTAGGCAGGAATAAAAGTCCAGGGTTTGATGGGTTAGTGGGAGAGTTTTACATAGAGTTTAAAGAGGAACTAGCGCCACTGTTGGACAGTATAAATGGATGGAAGAGAGGAATGAGATGCCGGTTAGTATGGCGACAGGGTTAGTTAGTATTATATACAAGAAAGGGAGTAGAGATAGACTTGAAAACTATAGGCCGCTGAGCTGTTTAAACAGTGACTATAAAGTACTAGCAAGAGTACTGGCAAATAGGATTAAGAGGGTGATAGGGACAATAGTGGGAAGCACGCAGGCTTACAACATACCAGGGAGGGATATAGCAGACACAATCAGCAGCATTAGGGACACAATAGAACACATGAAGGGAGGGGAGGGGGGAATAGTGATGAGTTTAGACTTAAACAAAGCATTTGATAGGGTAGACCATGGATATCTATATGGAGTATTAGAAAAAGTAGGGTTTGGGCAGCAGTTAGTAGGATGGATCAAAAGGTTGTATGATTAGGCTGTGAGTTGCGTCAAGATTAATGGGATAGTCGCAGATAAATTCAGATTAGAGAGGTCGGTTAGACAAGGGTGTCCACTGTCGGCTCTGCTGTACTCGCTGTCAGCAGAGCCATTGGCTGCACTGCTGAAGCTAAATAAAACGGTCAGAGGCATAGACTTACCATGAGGGCAAATGAGTCTATTGTACCAGTATGCGGATGACACAACAGTAACAGTACAAGACAGTGAAAGTGTGCTTGAGGTTATAAAAAGTGTGGATGGTTATGGCAGAGCATCGGGAGCAAAGCTAAACATGGAAAAGTCAGAAATCATGTCTGTTGGAGCCAATAGAGAAAGGAGGAAGGATATAGGATTGAAAGAGAGGAAGGACTATTTTAGGGTGTTAGGGGTGAATTTAGGGGTTGAAGACAGAGAAGGGAGAGACATGCAGTATGAAGGGATAATGAATAGCATTAGGAAGACATTACATTTTTGGAGACTGAGGAAGTTGAAGTTGAAGGGGAAAGTGGTAGTAGTGAATGGCCTGAGAATGAGCAAACTTGTGTATGCAATGACTGTGTTGGATGTGCCTGAGCGAGTGCTAAAGGAGACAGAGAAAATGGTGAGTGAGTTTCTCTGGGGTGGGAAAGGTGTCAGAATAGCCAGGGAAGTGATGGAAAATGGGTTGAAGCTGATCAATTTAGAAAAGAAAAAGAAGGCGCTTCGGTTGAAAATGATGACAAGATATGTAAAGGACAAGAAAGATCATGTATGGAAGCTGTTTTTGAAAGAAGCAATAAACAAATGTGGGGGTTGTGGAGAAAGTGGAATGTTTATGGAACTGAAGAAAGGTATGTTGAGTGAGGTGTCTGAGTTCTATAAAGAGGTGTTGGGAGCTTGGGGAGAGTTTGTAGAAACATGTGCCGTTAGTGGTAGATGAGGTGAGAGAAAGGGGTGATGAAATGGGGTTCGGTGCAGTGGGGGAAGTGGTGGAGAATATAAAGAAGGGGATGCCGGGTGAGTGGGTGAGAATCATTGAGAGTGAGGCGGTGGGGAGTGGAGAAGAAGGGTTGGAAATGTATGTGGGGGAAGGAGAAAGGAGAGTAAGCCTGGCGAGTGTGAAAACGAGAGTGATGTACAGATGTTTAAAAATGAAAGCGGTAAGACCGCTTTCGCTTCTCTGCAGCGGTAAACCGGCTGCAGAGAAGGTATGGGAAAAAGTAATGACCGATATGGATGTAAAAAGGATGTGGCTGAACCTGGGAGTGAAATGGAATAGTATTGAATGTGAGCATTTCGATTTCCTACTACGGCACAATAGGGTGTTTAACAATCTTATAAGAAGTAAATTTAATGAGGATGTGAGGAAGGAGTGTGATGTCTGTCAGGTGGAAGTGGAGACATGTATGCATGAGTTTGTGGAATGTGGGGAGTTGGCTATGTACTTTGGGAAAGTGAAGGAGTTGATAATCAGATGTTGGAAAGGGGAATTTGTGGAGAAAATAGGGTGGAAGGAGCTGTGGTTGTTTGGTGCGGTTGCTAGAAGGAAAGGATGTAATGTCAACTTGTTAAACTACACGCTAAGCCCTCGCCGCCGTCGCTGGCTCCTTGGCTGCTCCGCTCACCTGCCCCGGTGTCAGCCCAGTGCTGGCGCCCGTCACATCACCCCCCGCCAGTAGGTCTGCTTCGGGCTCAGGCTGCACATCGCAGCTGGCCCCCGCCTCCTCCTCATCCATCTGGATTTGCTCCTCATCCTCTCCCCCCGGGACGGCGGAATCCGCAGCGCTGTTTAGGTCAAACAGCTCCTCCTCCTCCGTCCCCTTCTCCTCCTCCTCCTCCACCACCACCAGCTCTCCCACACACACACACATGCCTCAGGCATTTTGTTACAATGTCTACATCTCTGTCCCTGCTTCATGGCGCACTCTCTGGCGATATGGCCCTGCTCGCCACACTTGTGGCACCGAAACTCTGGGCACTCCCTGAGAATGTGGCCCGGCTGCATGCAGCCCCTGCATATTTTTGCCTGCCCGTCGTGGAGTACCCTAAAGTACTCCGATCCTACTGCAGTCTCAAATTTTGTAGAGTATGGCAGGGACTGCACGCTTGAAACGCGTGAAACGTACTCTCAGGTATCTGGTTCCGTCTGTCACCCGTGAGCCGGGCCACATTCTCCTCCTGATGGCAGAAACCGCCATTACACCCCAGCTGGCCAGTTTAGCCAGGATGCTTTCATCAGAAATATAAAACGGTAGATTCAGGAAAGAAACTACTAGTTCATTATTTACAAGTTCAGACGCATGCACCCGCGTATCTCCCACCCTGAAGCCCTCCATTAATTTGTCCTTTGCTGCCAGATCAGCCATGGTTAGTTCGTATTTCCTGGGTGTGATAGCTCTGCACGCCAGCAGAGCCCCACACTGCCTCTGGATCTGGGTGATCAGCCCCATTGCAGTTATATTATCTACACCCTCAAGCTCTACATTCACTGTCAGTCTCTTCAGGTCATTCATACTCCTCACCTTCTCCGCAGCCCTTTGTGCTGCATTCTCCTGCTCGCTCCTCACAGCTGCCACCAGGTTATTCACCGCAGCTGCAGCCGGGGCCTCGCTTCTCTCTGTAGCCCGGGTGGGCATCTCCTTACTCGTTGTCGGTATTCCAGTCCTTGTCACACCATCTTTCGCCGTCTGTATGGGGACGTTCATTCAGATTGTCGTTACTCAAGGCAGGGTCGTACCGTCTTTGTCAATCATACCAGGGGTGTCCGTGTTCGTCGTCATTGTACCAGGCAGGGTTCGGTTCACAGGTGTGGCAATCATCTCGGGAGGAAAAACAAAGCGCTCTTTTACAAACAATTGTGAAAAGAGGAAAAAACACGCCAAAACGACAGAATTAAACACTTCCCCCCGAACAGTGAAACACTGTCGGGGGTACTAGAACGAACAATCAAACAATTAACAAAGAAAACCACTCAGGGCATGTAAGAAAAAACGAGTATAGTGTAGAGAAAAGCAGGAGCAGCAAACAAGCATGCCTGCAAAGAGATCACAATCAGCCAAGTCCCACAATGCACTCTGGTCCTGTGACAGAACAGAGAGGTGTCGCCTTGTCCATTAGGCCACAACAACCTACGAGAGACAGCATTAAACCAACTTTCACAAATTCTAAGAACTGTCTCAATGGCTGCAAAAGACACTTACTAAGTGTACTTCCCTGTAACACAGCTGTTCAATTTTGCTTGCCTTAGGTATACTTGGTGTACCACTGAGCTACATCCCCCACAAATCTTCACAAATAGTCTGTCTTTCTTCGAGATGCCTAAATAAAAGATGAAATATGACCAAAAACGATGGATGTAGAGTTGTAAATGCACTTGTATAGTGTTGTGAAATGCAACTGTGAATTTTAGAAATTAAGCTTGGGAAAACTCCTCGCACCTCTATACAACCAGTCACAATGGAAATGTTGGACATTGGCTACCTTTATGCTTACTGTCTGACTACAAAACTTAGCAACAGTATACTCTCACTGGAAGAAGAGGACTCAGATGGCTGCAAATCTAACAGGGGCCAACTGCCTGGAAGGCAGCTATTCTCACCACTGTACCACCATCGGTGGGACAAAGGCTTTCGCAGCAAAGTCGGCAATTCACCTGGGTATTGAGACTGAAAAGAACCCTGCATTCATGAAGTGAATGGGGCTGCATTGGAGGGGATGGTTCACTTCATTTACCTGTGACATTCTACAATATTGCCCAGGAAGTTGAGATTTACAATGTGACAACATACACAAGGAAGTGTCTTCTTAATCAACAATTTGTGTCAAAGAATCAACTTAGAGGCTGCTCATTTTTATAAGCTGAACCAGACATGTCTCAGCATGGAGGTTCTATGGTGAGGTCACCAAGTGGAAAAGTGTCTTTCGTTGTTGGCAGGGTTTGAACCTGCGCGGGGAGACCCCAAAGGCTTTCTAGTCCATCGCCTTAACCACTCGGCCACAACAACCTACCAGACAGCATTAAACCAACTTTCACAAATTCTAAGAACTGTCTCAATGGCTGCAAAAGACACTTACTAAGTGTACTTCCCTGTAACACAGCTGTTCAATTTTGCTTGCCTTAGGTATACTTGGTGCATTCTTTCATTTGCTCGATGTATGTTTCGATTGCAAAGATTTTTAACTCAATAATCCTTTAACATTGACCACAAAACTTGATGGAGATGCAGGGGATTGAACCCCTGGCCTCATACATACAAAGCACGCGCTCTACCGCTGAGCTACATCCCCCACAAATCTTCACAAATAGTCTGTCTTTCTTCGAGATGCCTAAATAAAAGATGAAATATGACCAAAAACGATGGATGTAGAGTTGTAAATGCACTTGTATAGTGTTGTGAAATGCAACTGTGAATTTTAGAAATTAAGCTTGGGAAAACTCCTCGCACCTCTATACAACCAGTCACAATGGAAATGTTGGACATTGGCTACCTTTATGCTTACTGTCTGACTACAAAACTTAGCAACAGTATACTCTCACTGGAAGAAGAGGACTCAGATGGCTGCAAATCTAACAGGGGCCAACTGCCTGGAAGGCAGCTATTCTCACCACTGTACCACCATCGGTGGGACAAAGGCTTTCGCAGCAAAGTCGGCAATTCACCTGGGTATTGAGACTGAAAAGAACCCTGCATTCATGAAGTGAATGGGGCTGCATTGGAGGGGATGGTTCACTTCATTTACCTGTGACATTCTACAATATTGCCCAGGAAGTTGAGATTTACAATGTGACAACATACACAAGGAAGTGTCTTCTTAATCAACAATTTGTGTAATTTTGCTTTAATCGAAGCCTTTGTCAGTTTGAATGCAGTGGAAGAGAAGTTAAAACACAGTTAGCAGAGGATGGTTTCGATCCACCGACCTCTGGGTTATGGGCCCAGCACGCTTCCGCTGCGCCACTCTGCTGTAAATCACCCCAGATGGGACTTGAACCCACAATCCGTGGCTTAGGAGGCCAGTGCCTTACCCATTAGGCCACTGGGGCTCCAAATCAAGACTCAACCAAAATCGTACTCATTTGCTCCGTTTATTCTTGTCTGACTAGGTGAGCCATCACCCAGGCCGTTAGCTGTCCCCACCCGTCCTCCTCCACAGCTCCCTGGCTACGACCATGAAGTCAGCCAGTGGACCCGTTCACAGCAGCAGAGGATCTGGATGAAGACAGAGCTGGAATCCACGGGTGTCTGGCCAGGCTCCTTTCCTTTCCTTTCCTACCTCATGAAGATGGTGTCATTGTGGCGTCTCCCTCCCCAGCCAGAATGAATCGACAGCATCTCTGATCTTCCTTCTCCAAAGTACTTTCAGCTGGAACTGGATGCTACAAGGAAAAGGGTGGAGGACAGAGGACAGCAGAAGAGGAAGAGGACTGAATCCCAGCCCACAGGTCGCAAGTGTCGATTCTGTCAGATGGATCTGAAGCAGGATCCAAACAGTCCTCACATTCACACGGGGTTCCCTGGACTAACAGGGAAGTACATTTACTGCCCTGGTAAAGTCTTTTCCTTTTACAAAGACCAGGGCATGGAGAAGCAGACGACCTGCTTTTTATGAGACAGAAAAAAAGAGATGGGAGGTGGAAAAGGGAAAGTAAGAGAAAGGGGGAGTGTGTTGTCGTGTATATACTGTATATCTTTGCTCATTTTAATAATTAGATAATTTTTTACTGGATTCATTATTATATTTGTTGTACATATTTGTGTTGTGTATTTGCAATATGGGCTCTGTGTTCAACAGTCACTGTCCCTGTTGTGTTTAATAAATTATGTTCTGTTCACTAATGTCTACATGTCTCATGAATAAGTGAATCATTATAGTGAACAGTAAATACATATTTAATTAAGTGATTGCAATTTAAATGTTCATAATTAGGAAAACTGCAATATAATAGGTTAATAGCCATAAATAATTCAAGTACTTGATAATCTATCTGCCACTACAATCTAGTGATAATCAGTAAAAGGTAAAGTTGGAGAAACATTTCTTGATTTATAAATAGCTCTTTATCATTGATGTGTGGCCTTGCCCCAAGTGGGACTTGTACCTGCATCCAGGAGCTGAAACCAGCGATATGAAAGTGGATTTTGAGCACCTTGGACAGCGTTAATAATGCTGCAATTTCATTGGCTGTCAGCGTATGCCAACTATACACGGCTTGCCTCCGCGGTCAAGCGAGCAGTTGTTGGTTTAATCCAAGACTGTCAGTTTGAATGCAGTGGAAGAGACGTTAAAACTCAGTTAGCAGAGGATGGTTTCGATCCATCGACCTCTGGGTTATGGGCTAGCACGCTTCCCCTGCGCCACTCTGCTGTCCATCAGCCAATGTGGGACTCGAACCCACGATGTCTGACTTTCAAGGCCAGACAACAAAGACAATCCACAGAGGGCAATAAACAGCATTGAGCAAACACGTAAAAGCAAACCATTGAAGATATGGTAGCAACAATGTTATATTTACCCATGAGCTGTGCCATCTCTTTTTATCAACCAAGATGGGTCTTGAACCCATAATTGATTTCACATCATTACCTTTGATCACTTCTTTAATCCCTTCAGAGTGACTAGAGTTTTGCTTTAATCGAAGACTTTGTCAGTTTGAATGCAGTGGAAGAGATGTTAAAACACAGTTAGCAGAGGATGGTTTCCATCCATCGACCTCTGGGTTATGGGCCCAGCACGCTTCCGCTGCGCCACTCTGCTTTAAATCACCCCAGATGGGACTTGAACACAATCCCTGGCTTAGGAGGCCCACATAGTCTACCCACACACATTTATTTACAAGCCAAATCATATTTCAAATTACTACAGGCCATTCACCACTCAGAAATTCTCAACACTACATTCAACAACCATACATTCCCACAGGGCATGATGAGGAAGGTGACTCGCCTCACCTCCTTCATCAAGCCCTCCTCACCCAACGAAACAACCCAACTCAAAGTACAGCAGAACACAGACACCTGGATATTAAACAATATGCACATCCTCCGTGAGCACTATGACTCGGTCATCGCTGTGGGATTGGAGACCATCCCTACTTTTAATCAGATTCCTTTTGATAAGGCGATCCTGCGGGACATCACATCCAAGAGCCCGCCGACGGAGGAGGGGGCCTCCACGTCTCGACTCTCCCCCCTTGACTACCCCCCACTCCCCAAATAAGTAAATCCCCTCCTTCTTCAACAGTTGTACCCCTCTCACAGTCCCACTTCCGTTCCTCTCACTACCACCTCACCTACCACTCTCTCTTCTCCTCCACCCCTTACTTCTCCCACTCCTGCCCTTAAAACTCAAACTCCTCCTACTTCTCCATCTCCTCCCCTTCTTACCCCTTCTTCTCTTCCTCTTTCTTCTCTTCCTCTTCTTCCCCCCTACAGAGACCTCTGTACCCCCAGTGAGGGCGTGGGGGCTTCCGATGTGGCGACTCCGCCCAAGACCCATTTCCTCCATCGCAACCCGCAACTTATAGTAAAGGCGGAGACTCATCCCCTTCCTCCCAGGGAAAGCAACCGGTTGCGGGCCCGTCGGGCGGGGAGTCGCATCGTCTCCCCTGCGCCTTCCTCCCTCTCGCCCTCACACACGGCTGCAACACACCCACCACAAACGCACTACAGCAATGTTGCTCTCCCGTGTAGTAACACCATCTCCTCTTCCCCCATAGACACACCCCACCAGCAGAGGGAGCCAGATCAGGTTGCCGCAGAGTCTGCTAACACCACAGCAGTCACGGAGGCGGGCAATAAAAACATGAGGAGAACAGGGGACATTAAAAGCGTCACGCTGACTTTACCCCCACCATCTGATTTGCCCGCTTCTTCTACCAGCAGCAACTCCGCGGTGCCACCTGGCTCTCCAGGACGCCCGGAACCACACTCACACCCCCACACTTTCCGCAAAATCCAGGAATGGTCGCTGGAGGTGCGGAAGACGACCCTGGTGATTGGGGACTCGAACCTGTCCCGCATCCCAAAATTCACCCACCCACACATTCAAGTAGACAGTTACCCCGGTGCAAACTTCCATCACATAAATGCAATTTTAACTAAACTCACTCCTCACCCACAACCACTTCATGTGATTTTATCAGTAGGCCTGAACAACTGCCTTTCAGAACATGAAACCAACACCATTGTTAAACAGTTAAGAACACTTTGGAGAAGTGCTCACCTCACCTTTCCAAATGCCACCATTTACATCCCCATCATTAACTTTTCCCCCTCTTTAAACCCCCGGAAACAAGCACTCCTCAACTTCCTCAACACCACCATCTCTAGCAAATATCACTTTTTATCCGAAATGAATCCCCTTCTTTTTCAGGTCACTGGTGACAACATCCACTGGACACCCCAGACGGCGGAGATGTTGTTCGGGTACTGGAAACAGCAGTTAAACTGGTAACGGGGGAGGAATGTCATCACACATCTCCCACTTTGTCTAATATCACCAACCTCTGCTCCGGTCTCTCCCTCACACCTACCCAACTGGAGATACTGGAAAAAGGACTTACCTTCATTCCCACACCCAAACCCCCCACCCGACCGGAGCTCAGAGGGGATCTCCACAACTTTCACAGGAGGCTGAAGTTGTTAGATCACTTCTGGGGCGCACCGGGGCGAGAGCCTGTCCCGTTCACTGGACCGTCCTGCTGGGAACCACGCCTAAACACCCTCTCACCTCAGATCACACAACTCATTCAGAAAAATCTAGCAGCACTGACACGATGGCGCCCCCTTGCGCCATCGACTTTTGGCCTCCTCTCGGCCTGAAAAGTCGTTTGAGAGCATAAAAACTCAAAATGCCAGTAAAGTGCTGAAAGCTGCAGATATTCTCGAAAATGACATCAGACTGTGAAATCAACTGTCCTGAGACACTTTGCTGAAGAAAATCTTTGAAACTATGTTTACTTTCAGAAAATCGACTTTTGGCCTCCTCTCGGCCTGAAAAGTCGTTTGAGAGCATAAAAACTCAAAATGCCAGTAAAGTGCTGACCCAATGACCCAATTCATCAATCAGGAATTCTATCAACTTGTCTTCTTTTATTCTTAAATTACTGTAAATGACACTGAATTTCAGTGTCACCACAGTAGCTGTCATACAGCCCTTTGTTGAAAATGAGTGAGAGACAATACACGTTGGAGTTCAATTATTTTTGTCCAGCCAGGCAGCAGGATGTGCAGTCAATGTTTTTGTTTAGGCAGACATTTTTAGAAGCCATAAGAGACAAAACAATGTGTACAACGTCATTAGAGGGGAATATGGGATGGGTTGACCCTCTAACACAAGCACAGAGCAACAATGTGGACACACACACACACACATGCACACACACACACACATGCACACACACACACACATGCACACAAATTCAACCTTGTACTTCTATCTATGTGAGGACACTACCCTAACCCAAACCTAAACCTCATTCTGACCTAAACCTGAAAACCAAGTCTGAACCCTCAAACAGGCTCTGTCCCTCAATGAAGACTGACCAAAATGTCTTCACTTTCCAAAAACTCTGAAGGTCTAGCACAGCTATCTTTGTGAGGACAAAGATAGCTGTACAAGCACACACACATACACACACACGCATTTCCTCCACCCTACTCGTGAAGATGTAGAAAATGACACTCAAAAAAGATTTTTTTTAAATGTAAGTACGCGGTCCACTGGAAACTTGACTTACAAAGTTACCATGAATGTTGTTGGGATTTCAGACAGGAAGACACACAGACACAAACAGAAATGTGCACACAAGCATATTGTGATACATTTCCTGCTCTGCTCTTTTCCACTTTACCTTGTGTGGTCCCTATATTTAGCTCAGTCCAGGGAAACCAACCAACACAGGCAGGAAAACTATGTTGGGAAAGAATTGAAGGAAGTCTAGTGGCCATTCAGACAAACAACTCAGACACTGGGATCAGTGGTGTCTGAATATGCAGCAGTAGGCCTGCTCTATATGGCTGAGACAAACAAAGGGCTTTGGAATGATAGAGGACCATCTGAAGAAAGTTAGGAGACACCAGGACAGCTATGCTGGGTGCAGTGGCAGCCTTTTGGACCCTGCTGGATTTGGGTTTTGATGTGGATTTAAACAGACAAAAGGTGGATCTATACATGAACATGTTTAAAAGGATCCATTTGGTCTGCTATTAGATCTTGGCTGGTTGAAAGTCTCATTTGAGGTAAGTTACATACATGGTTGCCCAAATGTTTGAATGGAAACCTGCATCAACATGTAAAATCTTGTTTGTCTTGTTACTGATCTGCCAGATATTCAGTGGGATACTTGTCTCAGTCCTAGTTGTGGGTGTTTTATTGTCTTGTGGTACTTGACATAGATACGCTGATTCTAGTCTTTGTCCTTAATTGGTACGGTAATTCAAACTGCTACTTCCACTGGACATGGCGGTATGTATAGAATATTGTATGACAGCCGGTGACCATGAATACAATCAATGTTCCCCAGATGAGGAGAACAATGGAGTGAAGTCACAAAACAAACCTACGGACATCCAATGGACAATACACTTATTGTCAAATGTTTACTACACACTGCGGGTTCTTTCTGTTTTTACTATTAGTTCATTGTAGTATCAGTACATGAAACTGATGAACAAATATTACTGGGCCCACTATGAAAAATTGCAGATGAACATTTAATATCCAGGAATTCACACACAATAGACAGTGTAACAATTTGGTCTCAATTTAGCACATTGACCACCCACTATGAGATTCTTTGTCTGAGGCTACTTAGGCTAGGTGCCAGGACTATATACACATACTCGAGAGGCAGTTAATGACGTGCATTTGCAGCACATGACAAGATGCAGTATGTTTGCTGTTACACACGTCTCCTCAAAAATAAATTTTCAATTGAATGTATATGTAATCTATAACTTTACTTATTTTGTCTTTATTTAATTATGATAATCTATAAAGTTAAAATGAATAACACAAACAACACACAATTAGTTGAATGCTGAAAGGCAGTTGTCCAAAACAAAATATTCCTACAACTGCAACAATGACTTTGAAAGATGAGAGCAAAGACTCCTGTCTTCTGACTCACATGCACGAAGAGCCAACCAAAGACAAAGGCACGCTTTAATATGTCTGCAACTTTATCTGTGCACATATCTCAGATTAAGTGTAATGAAGTAGCATGTAATGTGAAGTATAGGACAAAATCAAAGGCTTGAATCTTGAAATTTTCGGCCAGTTTGATCCAGACTTATGGATGTTTTTTCTGAAAGCTTGTCTCCTCTTTTTCTCTTTCCTCTGCCCTCTCTCTCCTCCCCCCCCTCACCTCTCCTAATTCCTTTTCTATCAATTTCCATCACCAAAATGCAAACATCAAGACGCAAAGCCTTTATACAGTCTGACTGGGTCTTACCAGTGGTGGGCCGTCAAAGCCTTCTCTGCTGGCCTAAACAGAATCACAAAGTTATAGCTATTTTATAATTTTATAATTTTTCACAAATACACTACCTGTATTATAATGTTTTCCCATTATCTTATTATCTCATAGCACAGCTCCTGTCTTCCTCTGTTGCTCTGCTTCCAGCCTGCAGCGCTGCTTCCAGCACAGCTTGTTTTAAGGAGAGCTTTTATCCAATCAGATTCAGCCCCTCTGTCTCTATGTAAGGAGAGAGGCCCGATGCCCGCTAGGTAGACTTTGCAGATTAAAGTAAATGGGGACGATATTGTTGAATGTCATAGTTTTCAACCAATCAGATCTTTAGTTTGACATGTTGGGCGTATTCTTTGACGTGCCAGTGGTACTCAGGTAGCCTCCTAAGTACGTCAGCATTAACGTGCGCCGTGATTGGTCAGTGGGCCAGCATGACTTTTGTCAAACAGAAAGCTAGCTAGCAGATCTTAGTGTTTAGTAAGAGTTCAGGTTGAAACATATGTAAGAGAGGTTATGACATTTTTAGCATTTTGCTTGGTGTAGATTCTTTCTTTTTTTCTCCAGAGGACACGTTGGCCCTGCTTTCCCTTTCTGAGCCATCGGATGGTTTGCCAGAACCTCCTTGAGGCCAAACGAAAATCCTTCTCCATGCCCTCCCCGAATTCCTCCCATGCTCGAGTTTTAGCATCCACGACCTGTAGCTGCAGCCCTTCTGGCCTGCTGGTACCTCTCAGCTGCTTCAGCAGACCCCTGAGCCAACCAGGCCCGAAAGGCCTCCTTCTTCAGCTTGACGGCTTCCCTCACCTCTGGTGTCAACCACCGGGCTCTCGGGTTGCCACCACGACAGGCACCAATGACCTTCCGACCACAACTCCTAGCGGCCGCGTCCACAATAGAGGCTTTGAACATGGTCCACTCGGATTCCATGTCCCCGACCTCCCTCGGGATGTGTGAGAAGTTCTTCTGGAGGTTAAAGACCTCCCGGACAGGGTCCTCCGACAGACGTTCCCAGTTCACCCTCATCACACGTTTGGGCTTGCCAGGTCTTTCCAGCCGGCTCCCCGCCATCTGATCCAACTCACCACCAGGTGGTGATCAGTTGACAGCTCTGCTCCTCTCTTCCCCCGAGTGTCCAAAACATACGGCCGCAGATCAGATGATACGATTACAAAGTCGATCATTGATCTCCGGCCTAAGGTGTTCTGGTGCCAGGTACACTTATGAGCCACCTTATGTTCGAACATGGTGTTATGGCCAAACCGTGGCTAGCACAGAAGTCCAACAGCGAGACACCACACGTCACCACACGTCAGATTTCAAACATCTGGAAATCATAATTAACAGTTTAATATAATACTTCAGTTTATATTAATCGTCGGGGACGATTGTGGCAATCAGAGGATCAATCAGAGGATCAGCTCCGGCTCCGCTAATCGATGTGTCCTTGAGCAAGACACTTAACCCCAAAAATTGCTCCCGTAGCTGTGCCTACGGTGTATGAATGTGATAGAATCTGAATTTTAAGTCGCTTTGAATAAAAGCGCCTGCTAAATGACTGTAATGTAATATAATGGATTTGGAAATGGACAAAAATACTTCACAAATAGCCAACAACCCCCACATTGTCCCCTTATCTTACAGGCAGACTATCATCCTGTGTTTCCACATACAGTTTCCTGTTTGTTTTCATGGTCCCTGATTGGGTTCTAAAGTTAAATGCAGTAGGTGCAGCTGTTTATGTTTGCAGTTTTATTTAAGTATAAATGTTAGTTCATATTTGCAATAATCAATGGGGGAAAATGTCTTTTGATTGCTTTGTAAATATGGTGAGGCTGTCCACTTATCCCGTCCTTTCGGTCGAGTTTTTTTGTTAGTTATTTTCATTATAAATGTGAACGTCATGTTACGTGTTCTCAGATGAAGAGGAAGCAATTGGACATCAGTATATCAGCTCATTGGCTCAGTGTTCTTTGAGAGGGACGAGTGGACGTAGAATAGATCAAAAGCTTTTGGTAACAGAGTCCAAAAGAAAAAGTGAACACAGGCTCTAGTGGGAGCAAATTGGTGTCTTGGTGCATCTTTAAACAGACTAAAAACAAACTGAAGCGTTGACATTTAGACTCAATACATAAAGTGAAGCTGTGTGCTCCAGTTTCATTTGGCTTATGTGTTCTCACTCTACAGAATGTCAAGTGGCTCTGCAAAGGGATTCAAAAGGGTGCAGTACACACTGAACCATCATTAATGTGCAAATTAATTTGTATCACAGATCTGACTATCTCCATGTTTAGGAGGCATCTAGTCGAACTGTGTCTACTGTTTGAGTATGACTGATTTATTGCTCTGAGTTTGTTCCAAAATTATGTCCACACATTCTGAAATAAACCCAGAGTTACTTACGGCATGCATGTGCATGTCCAAGGATCAAATTGATCTGGCATGTCAGATGTACCTCGCTGTTTGTGGCTTCACTTTCTGCAAAGGCACAATGGTGACTCTTCAATGTCACACACAGACCCTCAGTAAATGACTGGCCACATGCCTTGTCAAAGGATAAAGTGCATACACACAAATGCAGATGCACACAAATAAAAAGAGAGCAAGTAATGTATGTTGTAAGACTTTTTTAGAATGCTAGAATATAATTTTTTTCCCCATGATTTCAAAATACAGTAATCAATGTTTTTCTATGAATAAATTGTATATATTGGTTGTATGGTCCACAGCTTAGACAAACCTCTAAAAACTCACTGTACTCAGCAGCAAACAGCAGACAGACACAGTTGGAGAATAGCTACATTATAGCAGCTAAAGATAAAGATATATTTGTTTAACAGGTACAACTTTACTTTACTTTACTTTTGATTTTAACAAAAATAATGTTCAATGTTCAACTTTCAAACCAATGTTATTTAATACAAAAATCAAAAATGTCTACACAAACTACATTTATTAGCCTACTAGCCGACTATGGATGAAAGCATTTTCTTTCATACAATGTTGAGACCGTAAAACAACCTCACAGTAGTATTTAATCAGAAAATAACATATATTGAAGAATATGCAGTTAAAACGTACAGTACAGGACTTACAAAGTTGTTGCCAAATGAATCAGTTTACTCTCTATTGGGCTCATCAGTCTGCGCTACATGTTAAACCACAACACTGACTGAGAAAAAATATTCAGTCAAACCAAATAGCATTTTCCTCTTTCAGTGATGTTTTATGTTTTAGGTTGATCAAATGTAAAAAGTAAGCACAAGGCCATATTAAAGGATGGAGGAGATTATTGGGGTTGAATGGAAACAAAACAGTTTCCATTCAACCCCAATAATCTCCTCCAAACACATGCAAAATGCGTCCGTTTTTTATCGCTTTAATCACATCTTATTAGAAGCTAATGATTACAGTCGTGGATTAACACACTAACTAACCAGGCTTTGGAAGTTATGCACTCACTGAAGACATATGAGTGGCGGTGAACACACAAACACACACACACACACACACACACACACACACACACACACACACACACACACACACACACACACACACACACACACTCCCACACACACACACACACACACACACACAGTCATATACTCAGAGGCCATCTGCTTAAGCCGTTGTACCAGCTGTCTGAACCCAAGGTCGATGTAACATCTGTCTCCAGCAGCAGACTACACATGACTCCAACCTGTCTAGTCTGCTCTGAACATCATATTCATTCCTAACGCACTCCGTGTTCACAGGCTCTGCCCGCATTTGCATCCCTGTGAGAACAACACAGCATTTTAGATTTTCCTTCTATAAGCAACTAGATTACATAATGGATCACAGTTAGAAACGTGAATCAGGGTTTTGGTTACAAAAAGGAGTTCCGTCAGTGCACTTTTAAAGGCTTCTACAACTATTCGTGCAATTACAATGAAATCACTTTGATGTATTTTACATTGTTTACATATGCTTGCTTAAAAACACACTTTTGCTTTACCACTTGCTTTGAACTTCTAAAGACATAACAGCGATGAACACAGAGAATTAACAGGTTTGGGGTACTTAATAATTTACTGCAGGTACAGTTAGTTACTTTGGAACAAACAGGTACCGTTTTTGTTGTAAGAAACGTACTGTAGGTCTCACTAGATGTGTATGTTGTAAAGTAGGCCTACATGGGGTAGGTTCAGGACAGGTTTATGATGTTACACAGGGTGCTGTTCATTTTGTAATGTACAGGAAGTAGCAAGGTTTTTTTTTACAGTAAATACAGCGAAACTGAAAATCTCTTACGGATGTATAAACAATGTGTGCGCACAAAAAACCTGCTTACCATTTTCTCACACATAGCCTGTGAGATATATAGGAAGGGTGTGCTCATCTTGTGCATACTTCAGACCAGAGTACAAACTTTTATTTGAGATACCTGTGAAAGACATGATTAGGAGACCTAGGACCTTGTTTTATTTATTGCAGGCTATGCAGAGATCTGTAAAATGTAAATCAAAGGTGCATTATCAAAGGTGTATAAAATTGATTTAATTTAGTTATTATTTATTATCATTCTTTTTTATTTACATTTGAGCATAATTTGCCTGTTAATGGTCATTCAGTTGTATCCTTTTCTTAAATGAATGAATGAATGAATGAAATTTATAATGCGTCTTGGACTTCGACATCGATGACTTTGTATGCTATAGTGCCTATAATCCCTTCCCTCAAATATGTATATACAAATACATACAAATTGACTACATATGCATATAGAAATTGGCTGTGATTGGGTTTTCAGGAGCATATTTATGACTTCAGTTTTACTTTAATCAACAACAATGTAATCCTCTTTTCAAACTGTGCAAGTTAGGATTTAGACATGGAGCGATAGTTAAGATTAAGGCGAGGGTAAAGTGTAATCAGAGGAAGGTTCTCACAAATGTAATAAACCTGATGTTTGTGTGTGTGTGTGTGTGTGTGTGTGTGTGTGCGTGGGTAAGGTCACATGGCAGGACTGCTGCTGCTCCAGGCTGCTGTGTTTACCAACACGAGGAGGAGGAGGAGGTCATACTGTAGCGTAGTATAAGCTCCGCCGTGGGAGTCTCTCTACTTGACAGCCAGTAGCAGACTGCAGCATCCAGCAGCAGTTACAGATATCTCAGTGAAGGGACTGATCTTTTGTCTGGATGGTTACTGTTATGCTGCTGTTCAGGGGGTAAGTTTTGACTGCTTGCGAAATCCAGATTGATATGATATTTACAACCGATAGTTTCTGCAACATTTAAGGGCTGGTTTTTGCCTTCGAAAATTGGATGGACAGTTTTAGCAAGTAGGTTTTCAGCTAAGGCTTCATTTGCTATGGTTCAGGCTGTCACTGTTGGGTTGAAACAGCTTTGTTTATAAGTACAAGTCAAGGATGGCCTTGAGTCTCTGTCTTACTTTGTTGTATTGGTATTTTGTGAAAATATCTCAATGTTTTTTAAGAGATGTACTGTGTGTATGCAGGTGTAAGTTTTTGCATTTGTATTATACTTTCTGTCTGAATGTAAGTCTGTGTGTGCACCTACATAAAACACACAATGACGCATCCGCAAACCAGAGGCAGACACACAGTGACCCATTGTGGAGGCAGAAAAGCACAAGTCATGCTAAAGGGCACAGCTGACTGTAACATGCAGAGCTGAGCTGTGAAATCAAAAGGAAGAAAAACATAAGAATGTGTCAGTGTGTGTATCCCGTAGCAATTGACATATAACACTGTTTTACGCACCGTGAAAGCAGCGTGATGTCCACACAGACAAAGTAAAAGAGAACACTTTCAAAGTTTCAGAATGGCCTGTTTGTTGTTTCTGAGGCATTTATGCGTCACACTGTCAGTAGTAAGCAGCATGAAGTGACTCATTTGACATTTATTAATACATTTGTTTAATATTTGATGTGTGCTTTGACTTAAACAGTGACATTTAAATCACACTCACTTCAGAGAGTCCAACACCAAGCACAGTTAAAATTGAGTCAAGATCAAGACCAACAAATTAGTCCTCTTCCAAGTACAAGCTTGAACAACGAGTTCGCTATTTATGCAAGAAATGTCAAAGTGCACATTCTGGGGTAGTGTCTGGGACCCACAATGGAGAGATGAAGAATTGAACATTGGTTAAGAAGTGTAGAACTCCTTCCGAACAAAGTCTGTGTGCGTGCTGCACATTGCTACTAGCACTATTGGAATATACAGCATCTCATCAAGAGAAATTACTGAATTTGTCCACTTTATGTCTCTGCAGTAGAGCAAAGGCAAACAGGGTCAAATATACTTTGTCCTTCTGATGTACACAATTGATCCGGTTATACCTGTCACTATGCGCAAAGTCTTTTGCGCTTTGTTATTTAGCATTAAAGTATAAATATGTTTGTATAAAGAATATATAATTGCATGTTTAAAAGGAGGATGCAATGGGCAGCACATTTTGTGTCACTAGCTTTAAATTATTTTTTCCTTTGTCTTTCATGGGTCAGACTGGAGAGACAAGGGTCACAAGGGGTTACCCAATCAGAAGTGTAAAATGTAATATATCACTCTTAAAACTGGGATTCGATACTAAACACTGAACAGGGTGTTTAGTATATATATATATATATATATATATATATATATATAACTAATATATTATAGGGTGTCTTATATTTTTATCTTTTTATTTCTGATTCTATTTTTTCACATACTATATAATGTAATATTTTCAGGATGTATCCTCTTGGGACCATAAACTTCTACAACAAATGTAATGGAAATCATGTTTGAGGGACCATGACCGTTATTTTCTATGACAAGTGGAAATTTGTGCTCGAATAGTGAATGATTACCAAAATCATTGGAATCACCCTCTTCTCGCAAATTTCCTGTCAATCTAACCAGTTATGATATGACAACACAAAGCCATTAGCCAAATTATTGGCTGTTAGCCATATTTTAAACCATCTGTCATCAACTTTTTGTTATTTTATTATTTGTTCTTAGGGTATCACACTGGTGTGGATCTGTAAATAGATTTGGCACAGATGGGTTTGACAAGTGCTTGAATGTCTCGACAACTTCTGTTGTTGTGCAATGGATAATGCACACCCTCTGGCCCCTTGTGACCCTGCAAGATAAGCAAGGATAAATAATGGACGGATGGAAAATCTATTTCGAGCTGTCTCTATGCTCTTGAAAACAGATTCCAAAAGTTTGCCATACTTTACTGTTGTAAATCAAGGATTTAAAGAGGATGATAAATCCCTCACAGGTGGGCACCTTTCAAGTTTTGTAACTTGGCGCACATGATTACGTGGCTGTCACAAACAGTTCACTGATAAAATCACTATTTACACATCTAGGGAATTTACAAAATAGTTTTTAAATGCTTTAGAAACATGAGGTCTTAAAAATCTTTATTTGAATAAATAGTTTGTCGCCAAATGTAATTTTACAGGATATTCAACCTTTGTTTCTTTACAATGCATGTAATACTTGATCTTTTTATTTACATGGCTTGTAATAAGGCAATAAAGTAGTCCATGATTATGAGATATGAGTTTACAGATAATTACAATCCCTCCTCAGCATTGTGGAGGTTTATGGCTTTTTGTGTGAGTTAAATACGTTGCATAACCTACAGTCCCCTAACTTGTTGCCCTGCTTGCATTGGCTAGCAGTAGGCCTTGTAGCTGGTCTGTTGTATTAAAGTTTGACAGAAAAAATTAAATGCAGGCTGAAATTTAACTGTGGTGTTCTGTCAGGAGCTGCAGTGACTTATAACCAAGTAAGAGTAGAAGAGCTATGAATAAGGAAAGTCCGCTAGCTGCTAGGCTAATTCATTCAATGCATTGCAATGTGTAATGTTTGTTGAGAACATGGTGGTTTATGTTGGTAAATGTCAGCTTTGTACTGATTTGTAGTTTTAACCATTAGTGTGGTGGCTGGAACATTTCTGGAGCAAAGCTGTATGAGGTCAGGCGAGGTCAACCAAATTGTCATTTTAGGACCAGGTGTTCCATTGTAATTTTATAGACTATATAACTATATATTTCACTTGTTTCATCACTAATAGTGTTCAATACATCCAAATTCAGCAGTTTGGCTTCATTTTGAGAGCCATAATCCTCTCTGAGTGTGTTTGTGTCTCTGATCCATGGGACTTTCTCATCTGAATTCCAGTTTCCCTGTGTCTATGGGGACCTAACTCAGCCCATTGGTCGATTTCAGTCAATTAACTCTCCTTCGACGCGTCAGAGCCTCTAGAATTGAGCTGGGACAACGTGGTATTGATTGACAGAATCGTTAGCCAGTCAGAATCAAAAACGCGCCGTCCCTCGCGAAGCGTAAAATCCGATATGCCGAAAGTAAAATCGTCCCCCCCTCGTACCCTGCCTTATAAATAACCCCTGTCATCACGGAAACTGTCACACAGACACACAGGACATACGTAGAACAGTTTTTTTAGCTCCAAATTATGCCTTTGTCTTCATGAATCCACGTAAAGGTGAGGAGCATTTATGATTATTAGCGGTGAAGCGGTTTGTTGTTCTGGTGCTTGTTGGCTGTATCTCTCTAATGGTATCACGGAGAGACATTTGGAAGATATCTCTGGAATCTGAATGGAATTCTCTTGCTTTCTGATATATTGGTTGTCCGTGTTAGCTTTTAGCTTTGTGATGGTAGCTTTAGTGTGTCAAATGGCTTACATGATATTGTTGCCCAGAATATTTTCTGGGTATATAACATGTGTTTAACATTCATTATATTCGTTTCTGAAGAAGTGCATTGTACGACATGCTGTAAGCTAAACTTTCTCCGTAAAACCGAGAGCCCCCCCCCCCCCCCCCTAGGGGGGCACTCGGGCTAAAAGGATTCTACTATCCGTATTAACCTGCTGCTTGCTAGGTTATACTTTGCTAATTAGCAGCTGGCCTTTTGTAATTATTCTCACTGTAGCATGGTAACACAGTATATTTAGAGAGTATTCAGCAAAATCCTCGAGCTAGATAGTGTGAGGACATATAATGTAAATCAGCAACTGTTTAACAGTAACAACCTTGTAACTGCTCAAAGTTGTACTATCCCATCAGCAATAAAGTGAATTTGTCACAAGCAAGCCAAACTGTGGTCAAAGTCAGTAACTTTCTACTACTGTATATCTAATTAATGGTCATGACTTTTTACAAACATTTCTAACTATCTAATTTTAACTTTTTATTTCCTGGTTTTGCAGCTGCCATGTAGAATTGTGTCCATATTGTTCCATTTCAACATCAAATAAGAATACAGAGTCAAAAGCAGACCTTTCGAAATAGCTAATACAACCTGCGTTTTATAGTTGAAAGAGGCGTTTCTGACTTTTCAGAAATTAGTTGACATTATTGTTGTGTTAGAAGTATATAAATGAAACCACTGAAAGGCAGGCATTTGTTTCTTCCTACAGAACTATTCAGATCATCTAAATTGTTTTCATAAATCAATATACTTGAAGTGATGTATATGTATAAATCAATGTAGTTGTAGTTGTGCCAAATATAAAATGACAAGGTGGGTCGCATCTTTAAAACATGTTGACATATTTCCTCTGGTCGTCCCCGCTGAGACACAAGCTTTGTCTGCAGATGATGGTGATGACAATATCTCATTGGTGTCAGGTACATTAGCTTACCGCAGAAGCCCACTGCTGACATCTTTACACCTGATCTTCCCACCACAGACCCTCCAACTCGCCCAACGCTTCCACCCAATAGCTGAGCCGTCTCCACTATGGTTCTATTGACTCTAGCTCCACAAATCATCTGGCAGTGTGTTGAGGCGTCCCGGCAGGAGCCACTGGAGACCAGAACACCGATTGCAGGTCCGGTGGATTTTCTCAGGTTGTAGGTTATATTTTCTTCAAAAAGTGAAGACGAGAAGCAGGGAGAAAGGGGGCAAAGTTACGCCTGCTTTGCCCAGTTCATGCCGTGGCATGTTATGTTGAACGCACAGCCCACGTCAGGTGCACAGAACCGTTTTTTGTGCTTGAGGGATGGTGTAGCCGGTCAACTATTATCGCTGACTGCTATTGCAATTATAACTAGAAAATTCCTAAAGACATTTTGACAGTGTGGCTTCTACTGCCCGACGAAGTCGCAATATATAGCTACACACGCCGATGTTACCGGTAGTATCGTTGAGGTTCGATTGATATATCGCTTTTCTCTTTTCTGCATTTGAGATTCATACTCTTGGACTGAATCTTGTATTCGTGATGGACAGTCCACAAATGGCTCCCGTCTTTTCTGTACTGGACATGTACATCTTTGTTTGAGAAGCCTTTGGAAATGATGGGAGCTAACGCTCACGTCATTTTTGTACGAGCCTCATTCTGAGCTTCATGTTAAGATACAGTTACTCTATGGAGCTTTTATTTTGAAAGGGTGGGACTGGGCGAATCTCTCCGAAAAATAGAATGCACACTATTCCCGATCAGGCCGCACGTTTTGATGTATTTTTCACGCCGCTGTTGGCAACGCTGTGTGAGGAGAGGCGCGCCAAACTTTGGATAAAGCTGATTATTATTATTAAGCCCGGCGGATAATATACAGTGTGCTTTGGCACAGGCAGTTTTACTGCCTTGTGCCACAAAGCCACACTGAACCAGATCGATTTGAACTGGCTGGACTTAATTATATGGTCAGAGTTAGGTCAATATTCTTAACTGGGACTTTACCGTATGGTTATGCTCTGCTGTTCATTCATGCTAGTCATCCAGAATATTTTAAAATACAAAACTACCTAAAAGTACATACAAATTAGCTACACCTCCACCAGCTACACCATTAAAATATTGCTTGATGCATCAGAAATTTGAATCTTATGATATACAAAAAATAATAATATTGTAAAAGACTATTATTCCTCTATAATAAGTACTTTAAGTATAATTAGCTGATGGTACTTAGGTACTTTGACTTAAATGCGGGACTTTGCAGTAATTTACATTTTACATTGTATTGCTTAAAGGCTCTGAATGCTTCCACCACAGTTTGTGAGTAAACACAAAGGCATCATTCACAGGGGTGTGACTGTGCAACAAAATATTTTTATTTGCCAGCACGAGTCCTTTGGCTTTTTATTTTGGTTGCTCAGCTGTATACACTATTCAAGGCAGCACAGCTAGTGTATGGCGACTGGCTACCCTGTGATGCTGAGAAAATGAGCTTTAGAAAGACAAAGGTTCATGTAATTAAAAACTGCAATAGTCAATGATCATATATTTTACAATGACAGAGTCACCTTATTATTGGTTTGTTGACCCAGATAAAATAACTGATCTCATCTGACTCACTTTATTAAACCCCATGGCAGGGTCAACAAAGACAGGGAACAGTGAATACCACACTGGTATTGGTTGCATTGCGCCATCAGGGTGAGTTAAAAAAATATGCCTTTTACAAAAGATTTTTTGAGAAAAGATGATCCCACACACTGCGCGAGCTAAGCATCAGAATGTATAGCTCAGCCTAACTTTTCAGTCCCTCTGGACCTTCATCAAGAGTATTGTCTTTTCTTTTTTTTAAACCATCACTAATTGACATTTTGCAACGGTTCAGTTGAGATGTGAAAGAAATCCCTTATAGTGTTGAACCCACATATAATTTCAACCAGCTCTGCAGTTCTCCTCCAATTCAAATCCAAAGTCAATTTTATTTATAAAGCCCAATATCACAAATTTGCCTCAGGGCAGTTAATATCTACAGTATAGGACACCCTCTATCTTTTCAACTACTTCCAAAAACACCCTGTACAGGCAACAATTAATGAAACCTCAGGAAACAACTGAGGAGCTGAAGCAATTTTTGAATCTTTGAGCTCATTGTTTTGGTTTTGTGGACTGTTTCCCTGATGTCTAATTTTTAAGTTGCAGGCCATGTTATCTGCCCAGAGAATTCACAAGTGCTTTTGTTGCTGCTGTTTACATATCTCCTGATGTAAATTCAAAAAAATGCACTGCAGGAAAGAAATGCTGTTTAATTCGTTTTACTTTTGTAGCATAAAGGGACTACAACTACATTTTGTTGTGCAACCATGTATTGTACAATGACAATACATTGGTTAACTGTCACTGCTCTCATCAACCTTGTTTCCAGTGGCTGCAGGCTGCTGTGAAAAAACTCTGATAAACACAACCTGTCCTGAACCAAACATTAGATAGACACATTTGGAGACGAACTAGTGATAGTGGAGCATTTAGCAGCATTTACACAATCAAACAGCAGACTAGCGGGAAAGGGAAGCAGTACATGCGAAGCTTCTCTAGTAGCTGTACACCAGACAGGTTTGGCTAGCTGGATGACATCATGCTAATAACTTAAAATAACGGGGACAGATCCAGCACGGACAGTTACGGGAGTGAGGGACATGAAGCGCCTGAGAAATGGATATATAGTTATAAATAATTATATATATGTGTGTGTGTGTGTTTTATATTATAGTGAATATTATTATATGATATATATATATTATTATAATACATATATCATATAATAATATTATTATATGACATCTATATATTATTATATTATACAGAATATTATTATATGATATATATATTATTATATTATACAGAATTGCCTGTGAGGGTGACAAAAACATGATGTTCTGACGTGTTTGTCAAAGTGTTATTTACTGCTTTTTTCATGTTGGAATAAAGTTTAAATATTTAACTGCAAAGTAGTAATGTGTGTTTGATACCTTCATCTTTTTTGCATTAAATCACACACAATTTCAGCCACATAGTCATCCACATTGTCATCCACATTGACTAGAACAGTTCCACCAGCAGCCACTGCGCATATATGAAATTTGACTCTGGTTTACACATTGCTCTCAACGTACATACACAAACTACAAAAAGTGTACGTACACAAATAAACTAGAAAAAGCATTTCCTGCTGAAAATGCGTTGGAATGCTGAAAACTGAAATGAATTGCAAAAACATTGCTGAAAATAGATATCCAATTCAAAAACAATTGCAAAAAGCTGAATAATTCAAAAAGTTTAAAGATTACAAATATGAAGATATATCACCCCTCTCCTGAAAGAGCTGAACATTTTGATATTCGAACTGTTTCTGTAGCTTAAAAGAATTCCATCGGTAGTGATATTTGTTGTAGTAGTACTAGAAGTTGTAGTTGTAGTAGAAGTATTATCAATGTCATCGTGACATCATCCAACTGTTTCCTCAGCTTGAGCAGCACTCTCCATGACAAGCAACGGTATCGCCACCTTGCTGGAAACAATATAATAATGCCACAAATCGCTATGATCCAACAATGTGTATTGTCATACACATTGCCCAAATCTATGGCCCGGACCGTGCCGTTTGTATTACAATAGCGCGCTGAAATCAGGTGTATTCTATATGGCATAATAACTGATGGATGATAGTCGTTCATATGCAAAGCTGAGGAGGATGAAGGTAAATGCTTGACGATCTACAGGACATTCATGACATTCAATCCATGTAGAAGGGAGATGAACAGGGCCCATCAGGTTTTCTATTTAATGCCAACGCAGAACAATCACAGATTTAAGCAAGCTGGTATGTGAGGGCTCACTGTGGACTAATAATGGATTATCTAAAGTCTCTGTATACTGAATATATAAAGTCATGTTCCTATAGGGCCTGCATTATATTAGTGGATTACTACATAACGATACTATCAGCATTATATGAACAAAGGTTATTTGTACATTAAGGTCTAATTCAAGATCACAAAGCTTGTGTATAATCATGTCTATTGGTCACTTTCTGTTACAGATTTACACATTGACACATAAAGTGGCCAGAATAATAATTGAACAGCTTTAGCTGCTGGTAAAACTAACAAACAGTTATAAAACACTGACTGTAATGTTACCACAGCAAACATATTGTTGTCAGGATAGTTTGATGAAAAAGACTAGTTTTATATTAGAAATAACCTGTTAATTAGCTTAGTGGTTTATTGGTTTAATAGAGAGATGAAGTCACGCCCTTTACAGTGTCCTGTGGGACTTTACTTTATAACTCGACAGTTCGATCCTTGGCTGGGACGTGTCATGTGTCGAAGTGTCCCTGAGCAATACACTGAACCCCTAACAGCTCCCCGGGCGCCTGTCATAGTCAGCCCACTGCTCAATATAGTATAATAAATAAATAAATAAGAACGACTATGTACGGCGAGAGATAAATGTTTATTTCATCCAGTTTGAATTGTGCTATGAATTACACATATGTTTGTGAATTTAATATTTATTTTGCAAGTCAAGAAAGTCTCAGATTGTCAGACATTTGTCATATCGTTTAGCTTTGTGTGAAACCGATCAGTGAACTAATCTCTGGTCTAGCATCATGCACGTCAGCTGCACGGCCGTTACCTTGGCTTGCTAGCTAGCTCGCTAGGTAACTTAGCTATATCCATCCACACATGTACCTTATCATACATGATGTGTTTTATTCTGCTACTGTTCTTATCAGCCGGGAAGTAGAGAACAGGCAAGGCCTGTTGTTCATGCAAGTACAGTCTTTTTTAAGTATTAGACTTCAACAGTTTGACAACAAAATATTCCTTTCTTGACTTACGAATTAATATTTTAAATTGACAAACATATGTGTAATTCATTCAGAAAATTCCGTAATCACGGACGCTGACAACGCATGTAATACATGACTTAATTCTTCACTCGTCTTTTTAATTCTTCACAGTTCATTTAGTTTTTTCGCCCTCTGGCGTTTCTGAGAATAATGCGCGCACAGCACATGGAGTATAATTGGCACCGTTCATGCTATGAGCTCGCACTACAACACGAAGCGAGACTATGAACAGTTTATAGTCCCGTAGTATACCGGAAGGAGCCGTATGACGAACGTTAGCAGCTATGCTAACAACAATACAGATTTTCTTTGGTTCACCGGGAAAATGTTTACTCTCCTTGCTTATTTTGAACCCTGTTTGAGTTAGAAACCACTTGTAATGCCATTGTAAAATGTGGAAGCTTCATTTTTAAAGTTGAGTATAGAAGCACACTGTGCTACCTACCGGTCAATGACTCAGATAACAATGTGGGAGGTCTGGTTTGTTCCGTATTGAAGTTCAGATGAGGCGTTTAAGGGTACTCGGAATTCCACGCACTCTAAGCTGCGCAATACACACCCATTATAAAGTCAGAAAAGGGCTGAAAAATCATAAAAGTTAAATTGCTGCAGTTCAAAAAGTTTAAAAGATATCAGAAAACTGTATGTTCAGGTAATAGTTCAGGGTTTTCTCAACATTTGAAAGTTGAAATGGTGTCTGCAGCTGAAAGTATGAGGAAGTTGAAGGATTTGAAAGTTGAAGCAGTTTAAGAGGATTTGAAAATCTTCTCCATAGAAACCCATTCAAAAAAAAGTTGCTAAAAGCTTAATAATTCAAAAAGTTTAAAGGTTAGAGATATGAAGAGATATAGCACCCCTCTGCTGAAAGAGTTGAAACGGTTTCTGTAGCTTAAAATATGAAGGAGAAGAAGCGTTGCGACGAAACAGGGGGACGGAAGAAATAGTGGAATAAAGATTCGAAGAACAATATTTCTCTTGTTGTTGGAATGCTTAACAGCATTCCAACAACAAGAGAAATATAACAATGTAGGGAACGACCGAATTCACGGGGCCCCTTTAAGGAAAGGGGCGAAACCCTGGTGACAGGGGGGGTTAAAGGGTGGCAGCAAGTGAATGGATGTTGTTTTGTATGGATGGAAATAAACGGCCACATGGTGCAGCCAAAGGGAATACTCGCCTCCTTGTTTGTTTCCACGCACCTACATTGGTGACCCTGACGCTCCTGGACTTTTCCAGAAGTTAAGATGTCGATACACGGGAGGAGTTGGAACAGGTTGTCTCCAGGGTGTGATGGGCCCGTTTCCTGACTCTGGAGGTGTACAAGTCCGGGATGGAGGGCAGGCTGGATTTTTTCTGCAGACCTGACAGTCCGTTGTAGCCTGTTTCTGTCCAGTTTAGTGGCCGATCCAAACCACACATTCCTAAATATATTTCCATATCTTCTAAAGTTCCATATATTCTACATTCTATTGGTCGTATGGGTGGTGATAGTACTGAAATCACCAGACACATTAGGAATCACGACATCTAAGCATTGTCCCTTTTAAGATTGTATCCATTTATAGTCAAGGAACAATGTCTTCCTTCATTCAACTGTGTACACACACGGTTGACACACTGATTGCTGATGTTGACACGAGCATGTCAACACAGAATAAATTAGATTTCGGCCAGTGATGTATTTTTTGCCTCACCAAGTTAATGGCAGCTGATTACATCCTAAACCATTATCAAGGTTCAAACCCCAAGAGTCTCCAGCTCCCACAATGTACTGCTAATCCCCATTCAGCTGACTAAATACTGTGGTTGGCTCCAAGCTGCATAGCACCTCAACAAACCAAGAGTTTCAGACTTCTTATGGAGACTATGAACTAGATTTAATCCTGTTCCGGAAAAGATTCATTTAAGAACAGTATTGTATTTTCATGTGTGCTGTATGCAACATGTTGTATTTTGAGAAAGAAACCACCATTTAATAGGAGCAAAGGGGTTGGTACTTTTCTTGGTTAGTACTCTAGTACTTTAGTTCCAATATTGAATCTGCAAATCATTGTCATAAATATAAAGAATTGGTAGGTGTCATATTTTGCTCTGAAATACATACTTAAAGATGATGTGTGTTGAGTATATATGTGCATGTGTGTGGGATGATTGAAATAGACCACCTTTAATTTAAACCTGGTATTTCCGTGGACATCAATTTAAATGGATTGTAATATAAATGTAATTTGTACAAACGTGGTTTCATCAAGAAAATGCCCACCTGCAGACTAAATTCCATGCCAGTAGATGGGCTCCTCACTTGTCTTTTTGCCCATTCTACACCTCTGTTGGGATCAATAGGGGCTTATTTTAGTTATCAGCATTTAAGAAACTGAATTCTTGACATCAATAGAATTATTAATGTAAGTAACAATTACCACTTATTACCAATTATTAATGATTATTAATAATAACGGGGCACCACCCTGCGAACAGGGACCGATAACCAAACGATAAAACTAAGTCTCATAATTAGTGTTCACTCATAATGTCAATAGTCTGAGTACTATTACACATTCAGAGTGGAAGTAAAGGGTTTAAGTTCGAACACAGGCTACGCATCCAGTTCTCATTACCTACATATGCACAAGTAATCACAGACGACTGCTCCTTTAAGTATAACAGGGTTTATTCAATTAAAATAATAAAAGATCAGATCAATTACCATCACAATCAACAAACGCCATCATACAATTTTATATACCTAATATCTAAACAAATGAATAAAATGGGTGAGGATGTCTGTATGCGAGTATGTGTGTGTGTGTGTGTGAGTGTGTGTATGTGTGTGTGTGTGAGTTAAGTGAGAGAGGGGAGAGCAGGAACAAGAGAGAGAGAGATCATGAATCAGAGTCTGTGTGTAGTGAGAATGAGGATCGCTGATCATATCTCCCACAAACTGCCGTTGTCGCGTCGCGAACTACCGTCAGCTGTGCACGATATGATCGCGATCCCACACTTCACTCCCAGAGCTGATTTAATGAAGAGAGACATCCCACACGAAGTGAAATAAAATTAATGAAAGTAATCCCCAAATAAACAGATCTTCCTAACTGCTGTGGGATGAGCGTCTGTTTCTTATCACGTCTCTTAAGCAATAATAACAAAACACTACATCCACTAGCAGCGACTGATCTTAAGGCAGACAGTTACGACAGGAAATACACAATATATGGCGGGGCTCCGTGGTCCGCGATAATTGCGCAATGACGCGGTGTAACAAGACAGTGATTGAACACAACAGGGTGCGGGAATAATAACACATAAATTAATTAACCTGATTGAACTTAGGTTAATTTAAGCTAAGCTATGCTAAGCTATTGCTAAGCTATGCCCAAGATGCAATGACCCTTACTTGGTGAAGTTTCATTCGGTGGGGCTCGTTCCCGTGGTGGGAATCGATCAGTCCTCGAGTGTGGGCTCAGCAGCGCGGCGTTTGAGCAAGCGCAGACTGAGTAGCTCGGAGCTCGGTCGCTCCCGGTCGTGTGACTCGCTCTGGAGTGGACGCAGACTGAGCTGACATCGGCGCGGCGTTTGAGCTGGCGCGGATGGGGTCGGACCTCTGTAGCGCGGCTCGCTTTGGAGCAAGCGCGGGTCCGATCTGTTCTCGCTGCAGCGGGGACAGTGAAACGTCGGGTGAGACGGCGTGGGGTCCGTGTCTGTTTCCCGGAAATCATCAGTCAGGAGGGGATTCGACGTCTTCCTGCCGGAGGGTTGGATGAGGGTGCGCGGCCCTCGTGGGTGAACTTCGGCTGAGGTCGTTTCGTTCCTCCCGGAAATCGTGGGCCTTCGGTTGTCAGCGTGGCGCTGGGGGGGAGGGGGGGGGGGAGAGAAGGGCCCGGTGCCTCTTCTAGTCCCAGGACGGAGTCCAGAGGGAAGAGAGCGTTTGGATGCTCCCTTGCTCGACCGAGGTCGAAGGGAAAAAGCGTGGAGGTGTGGATTGCAGGCACTTTTGTTGAACACTGGTTGAACCACAGGGGTCCTGGTGCTGTCTTGGCTCTCGGCCAATGAGGTTGCAGCGGTGTGCTCAGGTGACTTCAGGAACCCATAGTTTTTTGGGGGGGGGGAATTCACACCCTCATGTGAAATTCCTTCAGAGGGGGTTTGGTGCTCATCAAACCACAATCAGGATGAAACCTTTGCTTGAAAAAGGGAAGGCCTGATTGTCTTTGTTCCCAGCACATGTTGAAGCCATGCTCAGACCCCAACACCTCTGTCCTTCCTACCTCTCAGTGGTAAGTACCTTACCACTTCCACAACCACCTGCATGTCTATTATGCTCTTTTGCCATTCTCCACCTGTCTGGCCTTTCTTCATCCTGCTCATCTGACTCCCACATCACCATGTCACCATGATTGGAATCAGGGTTTAAAATACTGAGGTTACAATATCTTTCAAACCACGTCAATGCACACTAACATTGATTTTGTGTCAAGCAGTCATACAGAATGAGTCAGAATGTTGCAATGAACAATACAATCTGAAAATACAGAAGAGGCTAGAATAACGTTTATAAGTTATAAGAACAGAAACCCCATTTTTATTGGGTTGAAGAACTAGGAATGATTATAGTTCTTAGAACTCTGTTTTGAAGGACTTTTTTAGCTCCCATTTCTGTACTCTTGCAGCACAAGAGGAACCATGAGTGACGTGAGTGTACAGTGATTAGTAGAACACATCAGCCAATGCAGACATTTGTAAAAACCTGTTAGCTGTGTTAACAATACAAAACACAAACAACAGCTTGTAACAAATACAAATTGCCAAAACAGCTGCTGCTCAGCGAGCTAACCCAGTAGCACAAAATGCAACCTGGAGCAGTGGTGGAGGACCTGTGGCGCACTTGGGCAGAGGTGGAATCAGAATGAAGGATAAGGGGAGCTACATGTATTAAGTGATTCACCACTTGTCGTGGAGCTGTGTGAAATGTTTTTGCCTGTTGATGTGCAGAAGAAACCGTCGATAATAGTGATACTCCTTACCCGGACCGGTTGGAAGGAGGATTTTCTAACACATTACATTTCTACTTAAAACCTGTGGAGCTAACATTCGCGGACACCGTTAGCACATCGTTACTAGTATTAGCATTTCTATGCTTTTCTAGCTACTGAAGGTATAGTGAACATATAGGCATGCTGCTTTTGCTTTTCAATCATTGCAAACAATCATTGCAACAATCAACAATTCAGGAACAACAGTGTTGCTCCTGTAGCTAGCTGTGCCTACGGTGTGATAGGATCTCCATTGTAAGTCGCTTTGGATAAAAGCGGCTGCTTAATGTAAAGTAATGTTGGTTTAAGTGAAAATACTTTTTTTTTGAAAGTCTTTGTCTAGTTCTTACTTTTTCTTTATACCAATTTTATAAAATCCCTTTCAACAAAAATAATTTTACATTACACATATCAATACAAATATTTTGTTTTATTTTTCAGCCACATGGCATTTTCACATACTCAAAGCAGTTTCATGACATAAACTTTATAACCACAATGGGTTTTAACTTAACTCAAGTCATTTGTTTTATGAATCAGCACCTTGGCATTTTTCCATTCTTTTACTTTTACAGCATGAAGAGTAAACCTATTTACCACGACTTCAAACTTCAAGTCTGTTAACATAATATCAATAAATAAAAATGTATAAAAGCCAAAATTCTACTCAGAATCTTCAGATTACCAGACGACATGCTCACCACACTGCCACCCCAACAAAATATAATGTGCAAAGGAATGAAATGCAAAAGATAAAATTAATCAGTGCAAGTAGTTTTCAGTGCAAAAGAAAGTTACAAGTCAGTGTCCAATGCTTACTGCTGCATACTAAAGACTTTTACATCTCACAGAGGCTTCACTCAGAAGTTCTTCAGAAAAATGAACATGTGTGCTTTCTCAGGTAACAGACAAACTTGCTCCTGGCTGATAGCGTCCCCAGCAGTAGAACATGTATGCTCTGAGGGTGTAGAGGATTTCCTCATGCAAAGGTCCGGAACATGACAGTAATTTCTAACTTGTGGTATGACTTAGTCCCATATATATTGAAGTAGCCTAGCAGTTGCATTAACGTCTGTATGCAGTCAATAACTGACAACAAATCAAATAAAGAAAGTTCAATTGAACTGTATGAATTATAGATAATAGATACTCTAATAATACATACATGTTCTTCTCTTGTTGCAAGTAAAATAAGGATACATTTAAGGATAAATTACATAACAGAAAGCTGTTGTAAAATGTGCATCTTAAAATAACTAAAATAAAAGTACTTCATTTTAGAAAGATTTATATAACTGAATTGCCTTGCAGCTTCAAATTGAGTTCATTCAGGTGTGAAGTGATGTTTTGTTTCATCTCTACTCTCCGCTCCGTTAATGTGTCAGGATTCTGATCATATTGGGCTCCTAGATCATTTATTATCTGTGCCTTCATTTCGGATGTGAGTCGGTATGTTTGCTCAAAAGTGTTATGCTTTGTCTCGTAGTGGCGACAGAATGCAGTAGGTTCTTGCATAGATGACTCACCTTACAATTTTGTATGCTTTGTTGGACATTGGTGTCAATAGATTTAGCTTCAGACCCCCTTCTTAGTGAACCTTCACTAAGAAGGCAAAAGATGTTGCTAAAGACACCAAATTAAGATTCTATACAGATTATTAGCATTGCTTTGAAGTGGATTGATTTACATAATGGACACATGCCTTTCAGCAAGTGTCTGCTTAAAGCTATATGATTAATGACAAACAATACATTGTCAAATTAGACTTCACAAGATCACAAAACAGGTTCCAGCCATTTATTCTCATACTATTATTTAAAGACGCTTATACTGATGACTGTTTCTCTCCTGCTCACAGGAAAACCCTGATTGGTCCAGAGCAGTGAGCAGAAAGTGTGGACCTCTGTCCTTCCTCCAGCTTGGCACTATGGGATCATCCACATTGGGAAAGGCAGCATCTCTTGATGCTCTCTTAAATGAATGCATTCATGCATTTGGTAAGTAACATATTTAATATTATGCTTACATCGTGCATATTTTTTGAGAAATTTGCCTTCAATCGACTTATAACCAAACCAAGTGCAACAGTGTGGTCCATTGATGAATGAAGATGTTTCTTTTGGACAACAATAATGCAGAGGAATGAGATATATCTGGCATCAATTTATTGTTGATTGGGCCTTTTCATAAGATTTCTTGACAATATATAGAAAATGCCACCAGAAGGATCCTTTAAGATAACGTAACATACTGCCAGTTGTCTGTTAAGTTTAAATTTGATGACATTTCATGATTGACTTCTCTTTATAGATGACAATGGGGATCTGAAGGCCAACCTGCTTCCTCGCACCCTGCTGCTGATGCATCGCTGGTACATTAAGTCCTCAGAACTGGCGGGAAAACTACTGATGATATATCCCTTCCGGCAGAAACCCTGTAGGAACTACAGCTAATGCACATTAACAATGTTACACAGTGTTACCGCTAATGCACATAAATACAGTGCTTTAATAATGAAATACTGCTGGCTATTGTATTTCAGTGTGCTGAAGTCATGTACTGCTGTACTACTACTATAAATTGATACATTTAGATTAATTAGTCCTCATCTCACAGGAAATCGAAGCTTAATCTCAAAATTAAGACAGCATAGCAGTTGATGTTTCATTTCATTTAAGTGACTGCCTTTCCCTCACATTTTCTCTTGCTGTAGTACTATAGTTAAATGTAAAATAAGCAGTATTGATCTTGTCCTGAATCAATGTCCTTGGAGCTGCTGGTAAGTGCATAAGCACAATCTTACGTATTAGGAGCAGTTGGCTACTGTAATGCGCATGAGGAGCAACTTGGGGTTTAGTGTCTAACTCATGGACACTTTGAACCATAGATAAGAAGAAGAAAGAAGAAGAAGAAACCATTTTTATTGTCATATACATTTACACATACACGAAATTTGACTACTGCATTTGACCCATCCCTGTATATAGGGAGCAGTGGATAAAAGAAATAAAGATATTGAAAAGAAAAAGATCAGACTAGTAACATCTTACATTCTAACTGTATCTAACGTTATATAAATATGTACAGACTAATTGCATATAATGTAAAGATCTTTATTTACAGTCATACTGTAAGACCATAATATACTGACTAACTTTATAATATGATCTTTATTTAAAGTCTATGAATGAAACAGACAATCAAGGTTATGGAAAGTTAATGTTAATGTTACATCTCCTTTTAACTTTCCTACTCTATATACAATTATTGTGCTTCCAGCGCCACGACTATTCCCTCTGGAACAGCTTTTTCTGATCTGATTCCCCTGTAAGCAGGACAACATCATTTGCCAATGCCTTCCAATGTAGTTACTAATCCCCTTTTAACATAAATCTGTTTTACCATGTGACAACTCTAACGTGTTTGTTAGGTGTTTGTCACAAAACAAATAAATTAGATTCAAGGAAACGTTTTGGTTTGGGTTAAAATATGTATTTTGGTACATAACGTAAGGGAAAGATTGTGAGTTAGGTAAAGGGACTACTTTGTTAAGTTTATGGAACAGTCAAGGTCATTCTTTAAAAATAATCAAATGTCTACTGTTGACTGCCATTTGGAAACAGGAAACAAACTTGTGCAAAAGTCTGATGTTTTAAGTCAAATGATGACTTTGTGACTTTATAATAATCTCACATGACCTCCTTGCTTTTGCATGTTCTCCCAAAGTCTGCGTGTTTGTTCTCTGGGTGCTCCAAATTCCTCCCACAGTCCAAATGAATGTCCAACCATTTCTGAAGACAAAAGTATTTATAGCTTTTTTAAATGGCCACAATGATGGGGTCAAAAGCTGCAGTCATAGAGACAAGAGAGACACAATGAGTCATACACATTCTCAACAGCATTCTTGGTGAGGTACTTGGTTGTACATACAAAAAGTGACAAGTGGATGTGTGAAGAATGACAAATAGAGAGCTTGAGAGAGAAGTTCAAACCATGCCTACTCTCACCTCTACACATCTGGAAAATTGCAGTTTAAAGTAGGTGTGATTGACAGATTGTTTCGGTAAAGGTTGGACAGTGACAAAGTATGACAAACCTTAGCCGAAATAACTTTCTCTCTTGCATAAGGATGTTGTTACACATGACTCTGCTATTTGAGGTGAAAACTGCCATCAATGTCGAATTAGGTCACTGCTGAGAGAAAGTTAGAGGCTCAGGCTGCTCATTAGCTTGTAGTCCATACAGTAGCAGCTGCACTGTCAGCTGAAGTGCTCATAAACGATTCAGATTCATTCTTCATTGTCCTCTATAGAGGAAATGTGTTTACTTGTGAGAAACGTCTATACACAATCAAACTTTTAGAACAAGCAACACTCAGAAACAGGGTATGTTACATAACAATAGTGTGTGCCCAGGCTGGTTAAGGCTGTAATCACTGATGTCACAAAAGTCCTCCCGAAGTGTAGTTGTCTATATCTACGGCCAGAGGGGATGTTGAGAGGCTAGTTTCCTGTTTGTCAGTTCTATATATTTAAACGATGATACAGCAGCAAACAGCTATTTGCTATGTAAAGATATAGTGGAGTAATGGCATCTAGAGCAGAGAATGAAGTCAAGCTTCTCTGTGCTTGGTTTTAGTAGCTAATAATTATGTTACATTGGTTGTGGTCACTCAATGAAGAAATACCTCCTTATCAAGCTGATAAGGAGGTTTATTTTGGTATGTTACTAAAATAACGCAATCATAGCTAAGTTGTACATTCTCTTGCTTCCCTTGTGTACTTATCTTGTACCTTGAAGCTATTCACAAAAGCTTAACTGTATTCCCTTGTTTATTTCTGTGTGTCACATAACCTCGGGAGGGGAGGTGTGGCCGACAATTTGTTTTGGTCTGAGGTGCTGGTTCTCTAGTGCGACATCTAGTGGTTTTGAATGTCATAGCATGATCAATTATTTCCTTAATTCCTGATTTGTCATACATTGGAGTCTATTGATTTGTCAAATCTTGGAAAAAGTCCTTAACTGAACCCCACGTACCGTGACAGCAAAGGTGACGCCTACCAGAGAACCAGGCTGAAGATTTGTTATCTAATGAGGTAAGATTCTACATACACATTCATCCAAAACGAACACGTTTTACTCTGGATTACTCAGCCTCTGGGAAATCCAAACCCAAGCCTACAGAAAAGCCAATGCCACCTCACAATATTACCAGATTTTACGCCAATAGTGGCATAGTCGTTCAGAACGGGCCTTTCTTGACTCGCGGTATTGTTGCTTGCAGCGTTGTCGGGGGTTCTGCCTTTTCAAAGCCTGTGGCCCATAGAAAAAGAATAGGGGTAGAACGACATTGAACTGTGGTCATTTGAGTAGTTCAAAAGAAAATGCCGATTGTTGTTAGTTGTTGGGGCTGTAAAGAGCTGAATGTGAATGTCCGTTCTACTACCTACATACCTACTTACATACGAACATACAAACATATACATACCGACCGACATGCCTAAATACATGGTTACCTACCTTTATGCATACATACATCCATAGAGTTTGGCAGTTTCAAGATTTCACACAGAGGACGAGGCAACAGTTAGATTTGGTCCTCACAATGCTCATTGCCCGTGTCTTTTTCAATTTAACAATCAATATTTAGCTTTTGTTTTAACACTGCTCTAGAGCCAGCTCACACAGGAGTTCCTATAATTATATCATGTCTTTTTAGTGTCAAAATCTGTGCTGCTGAAATCTCTATGTGTGTGTCCAGGTACTGGATTGTGACATTCCCTGCAGAGTTCAACCTGGACTTGGGTCTGATCCGGAAAACAGAGGAGTTCAGAAATGTCGCTGCTCAGCTGTCCTGTGAGGAGCATTTCAAGCTCCTCGACATCTCCACCATGTAAGACACCAAGAGCATACAGATACACTTGTAGAAAATATTGACCTGATCAGTGTTACAAAGTAAGATCTTTATTGTTCCAACAATATGGTCCTCATCCTTATATCAAAATAATCCCAATTCCAATGTTAACCCTGAAACAAAGTCCTGGTCCTAAATGATCAAAATGACAAACTGTCATTATTGAGTGGTACATAGGCCCAGTTTTTCTTGTTTTGTAGCTGCTACATAACACGGGACCAATATGACTACAAACCTACATATCTCAAACTACCTATGACCTTAAATGACCTGGTGATCCTGCAGCTTTTTGTCTTTAAGTTACAAATTGTTTAGAATCACTGTGTCACACTTTGTCTAGATTGATTGTGCTTATTGTTTATTCATTTTTCTCCATTGTAGTCCGTCATATGACTGGATGCGTAAATTGACTCAGCGCAAGAAGCAGGCTAAGAAAGGCAAGGCCTCACTGCTGTTTGACCACCTGGAGCCAATGGAGCTGGCCGAGCATCTCACCTTCCTGGAGTTCAAGTCCATACGAAGGATATCGGTATGTCTACAAACAGCTCAGTTTCTGTCCAGTGATTTTTTTGCCACGCTAGCAAGTCTAAAGGGTTTGTCAGTCCTTCTGGGACTGTTGGATACAACCATCATGACTTACTTAATGTGAAAAAACAACAACAAAGCTCTACAGAACAACAGGCCTGGGGTGAACATTAATATCTGAAAAATAAATATAAATCTTACTGATCTCATATCTAATATCAGTGACAAATCACACAAACTGTGCATAAAAAAGTGCATACAGACTCATTGCAAACATGTTGTTAACCTTTCCAGTTTCAGCGGGGCGCACAGGCGAGATTTGTTTGCCGACATGGATGCTCACGTTGGGGATAAACCCTTTCACTTCACCCAGAAACTGGGAAGTGAGGAGCCCAAGTGCTGCCAAAACTGCAGATCTGGAAGATCTCACAGGAAGTTGGCGGAAACTGCCAACCAAAGATCTCGCAAGTTTTCGGTATCCAACTGATCGGCAGAGGTGGCTGCAGGGTTCTGCCGGTTTACGGTCCCGAGGCTAGGTGACTGGGAGACTCAGAAGACATTAGCTTGTGGGCCAGTGACAGACTTGCACCAATTTAAAGGCAAGACTAATTTTGTTAATCCACAGAAAATATATCTGTTGGGTAAATTTTTGGCCAGATTGTCAGGCAGGTGAGTGCAAGGCAACAAAGGGGAATGACCTAAATGGAAACAATTTGGCAGACAGGAACAGTTCAGGGATCTATTGATAAAATGAGGTTACATAAATTACAGCCAAACAGGTAAATATTCCAGATTAAAGGTTGCAGGTTGCAGGTTCATGTATAGGGTTCAGATGGCTGGAAAGAAAGGAATGACACAACATTAAGAATCTGAGTGTAAATGGGCTGGTTATAGGCTGCAGGGCTGATAAGGGAAAGTGGACACAGGTGAGCAGCTGTATGAGAGAGTCAGTTGACTGCGACTGGTGGGAGTCTGGGGTATTCAGTGGTATTCATATGGATGGCAATGCAGGGACTTGGGGAAGTGAGAAGTGGCTGGGGACAGGTGCAGCAGGCCAGCCTGAGTAGAATGAAAACTACTGAGAAAAACACATGCAACCATTTAAAGCAAGACTATATAACATTTGAAATGAAAAATACAGACATCCTTCCTCTTAAAAGTTGAATTCATAACAAATAAGATACACCCATGTTCAATTCAGGACACTCTGCTACAGATTAGCTGCTACAGCCTCGGTCTGGTATGACAAGTAGCTTATGGTGGTGAATGGTGAAAATTAGGTTACATCCCTCATTAGCTAATGTCAGACCAGACGGATGCTATTGTGTTACTGGCATTGCTGAGTTAGTTCTTTAACTAAGTTCAAGTTAGGTTCGATATGATGTCGTTTCATGAAGTTTTACAATCAATATTTTCAAGCCCAATAAAATATACACTGTGAATTGGGTAAACTATGTACAACACTGATAAGAATGTTCCTAAAAAGCTCTTGGGAAGCTGAACACCTGCTGTAGAGCTTTGATGTGAAGCTAGCTGGCCTCTGGGTGAACTCCCTGGTGGTTAATTGGTAACAACACCAGAAAGAAGCTCAAAGTTTCAGGGTGTTATTGGAATTGTGACAAAACTATGAACTAATGAAATTGACACTTTTATGTGTGCATGGGTGTTTGTGTTTGCCCTTGAAATGAATTGAAATTACATGAGAATCTGCTACTTCAGTTTACACAAGTACTCACATATTCCCCACACATGGCCAGAAATAGACTTCTAAAGATGTAAGATTTGCAAAACATCATTCAGTATCTGAATATCGCTGTGCGACTCCTTGTTCTTCCTCTCGCTACATTTTCCCCATAAGATGATTCCACATTTTCTTTTTGAAAATTCTATGAACTTTCCTCAGGCACATCGTCAGGTCAAAATATCAACTTCACATGCAACACATTTTAAAATGTACCGGAAAAAGGGCATGGCTCTCACGATACCATCTCCCCATAATCTATTTTCAATTATTCTGTGCAATGACCATTACAGACTTAAGAAGCTTAGATTGAAAATTGACAGCTGGATATCTGATCTGTAATATTTGTTTCCAGTTCACTGATTACCAGAGCTATGTGATCCACGGCTGCCTGGTGGACAACCCAACTCTGGAGCGCTCCATTGCTTTGTTCAACGGAGTCTCGCAGTGGGTCCAACTCATGGTGCTCAGCAAGCTAACACCTCAGACCCGTGCAGAGGTTATTACCAAATATATCCATGTGGCTCAGGTAAGACAGGGAAGAGGCAGCAGTGTTTTAAAGGGTTATTTGTCCACAAAACACGGACAATAAGTGGCTAACATTATTTTTACCCAAAATTGTTTGGAAACATTATGCAAGGCTGACTACAGAACTGGGAAGCTGATTGGACAAGAACAGTGTATACCTTTTACAGGCTTTCAAATCCTATCCTGAACTTTGTCGCCAGTCAAAAACAGAAAACAGCAATGTCCAGACTAGACTAATGCAACAGTAAAGTCTTGTAGTCTTTTTATGACAAAACCAAATTTGTCATAAAGCTAACATCATTGCTTTTCCCTAATCAGAAAAGTATGGACTCACCACAGAAGTGCATTGCAAAAAAAGTAAATTGGAGGCCTCATCTCGCAATGACTTACATGACCGATTAACAAGAAATGATGTCTTACGTGAAAATAATTTCACAAAAGTCAGAAAGCACTCTGGTTTTACCAGAGTTGATCTTGAGGCGGTTCCGCTGGCACCATCCTATAAAGTCCTGGTTCAGTTCCCTGTATTCCCTGTCATCACCGGCGGAAATGAGGCCGACGATTGCAGAGTTGTCAGAGAACTTTTGCAGGTGGCAGTTTGCAGAGTTGTATTTGAAGTCCGAGGTGTAGATGGTGAAGCGGAATGGAGCTAGAATGGTTCCTTGTGGGGCCCCCGTGCTGCAGGACACCAGGTCGGACTCGCACTCCCGTATCCACACATACTGTGGACGGTTGGTGAGGTAGTCCAAGATCCATGCGGTGAGGTGGTGGTCCACTCTGGTCTGCTCCAGCTTGTCCCTCAGAAGCAAAGGCTGGAGGGACTCCACTGGAGAAATCAAAAAACATGACTCTCACAGTGCTTCCAGCCTTTTCCAGGTGAGAAGGCATCTGTATAGCAGGTAGATGACAGTGTCATCCACCCTGATGCCAGATTGGTAGGCGAACTGAAGTGGGTTCAAAGATGAGCTCACCAGGGGGTGGAGATGTACGAGGACCAGCCTCTCTAGCGTCTTCATCAGGTGGGATGTTTATGCCACCGGCCTGAAGCTGTTGAAGTCCCTGGGTCAGGAAGTGATAATTACAAAATTAGGCAAACCATTTTTCTTTTTTTTCTAGTGAATGCTCCCCACTTCCTCCTTCCTCCAGGAGGACTTGAGTTCGTACAGCATAGAAAGCATTCACTCAGCGAACACTTTATTTAAAGTGGAACATGGTTTACTTCCTGTCAGCCGATGTCATTCACATACACTGCAACAGGAGATAAACTGGGACACATTTACACAACAATTACAACTGTGAAATGGACTGTAGGCTGATTTGTCACAGTGGTTATGTACATGCAGGCCAATCTGGTTCACTATATCAGCCCCGCAATACTGGCTTGACTTTGCCTAGTATCCATGGGTAGAAACCTTGAACCAAGACAATGGGTCCTTGTATTCATTTTCATACTACTACTGGGTTATTTACCCAAACAAAGGTGTGGTTGAGAATTTTTATAATCTACCCCAGTTTTTTAAACGCAGGCTTTATTTCACATTTTGTTACTGATTAATAATAACCTGTGCCTCTGTAGCAGTTTTGAATGACATTGGCACATTTATTTGTAAAAATACCTAACATTTGTAACAATTAATATTTGAACTTGTTCAGTCTAACGCTTAGTCACAATAACCATATTTCCAGTTTGGATGTATAACAGTAATATCATAAAATAACACGAACATTGGGTCAAAACAACCCCATTGTCTTGGGTGGTTTTCTACGCATAGGTATGTTGACCAGAATACTACTTGAGTAAATGCACTGTACTTAGTTCCATTCCACCACAGCTAACCATTTAATCATCAACTATAACTTGACCTAAGTGTCTCATAGTTGCTTTCATTTAATGCACGTTTAAAGTATAGCATCGGTTTTATTTAAAAAATGTGTTTCTTATGACAGAAATTGTGGACTGCCTCCACAATAAACAACTAGGAAGACTGGATGGCATCTCATGGTAGTGATGATAATGTGATCTTAATGGGCTGTTCACATTTCATTCATTAATCTAACTGGGACCTTGTGCAATACAACAACACAGACACAGAAAATGTTCTATTCGATAAACATTATTGAAGCAAGTTTTCAACATGTCCCTCTGTCATCAGAAACTTTTGCAGCTGCAGAACTTCAACACTCTGATGGCAGTGGTGGGGGGGCTGAGCCACAGCTCCATTTCTCGACTAAAGGAGACTCACTCTTATCTGGCTCCAGAGGTTGTGAAGGTAAGTCATTACCAGCCTATGTATATATTTGTATATCCACACAAACATTCAGTACACATGCATTCCTACAACATTTTAAACATACAAATAAGCATACCACTATATACAAGGTCTGGTTATGGTTAAAGGGGATCCAGTGGTAATGTATTTGCAGGAAAACCAGCCTTACACATGTTTTATTCAAGTTTAGTTAGTTAATTGGTTTTAAAAAAGATTCAATCAAATGAGTTGGATGAAAATGGTATCAACATAGCAACAACCTTCTCAGCCGAGTGTTTGAGATAGTCAGCCACAAGTTCACTGAAGCCAAAATGCCTTGAGTTGCAGTTCTTCAAATGATCACTAAAGGCTTGCTCCAGGCAAGTTTACTATAATGAAGTCAGTTGAAAATCCTCAAACCTTTCTAAAAATACAAATAAATACATAATTAAGAAAACTTACTTTTGACCTATACAACTGCCTGCCTGCACCCAAACTAAGACCACCAAGGTAGGTCACATGAATTGCCACACCATTCACTTTGTGATTTGATAATTATGCAAACCTCAACATTCCCCACTCCCCTCCCCAGATCTGGAGCGAAATGACTGAGCTGGTCTCTTCCAACAACAACTACTCCTGCTACCGAAAGGCCTTCAATGAATGCCAGAGCTTTAAAATTCCCATCCTGGGTGTGCACCTGAAGGACCTGATTGCAATGCATGTAGTCTTTCCTGACTGGGTTAATGACAGCAATCAGGTTAACCTTGTGAAGATGCATCAGCTCTACATGACCTTCAATGAGCTGGTTTCATTTCAGAGTGCAGTGGCCCAGGTGGAGCCCAACATGGACCTCATCTACCTGTTAACGGTGAGGGATTACCTCATATATATCGTAATTTGCCAATTACAATTATAAAAGCTCCACACAACATGCCTCAACACTCTTCTTCTTTCTGTCTATTTGTTTTTTGTTTAAATTCATGAGAACATGAGAAGAGGAGTACAGTAAGAAGGAATATGTCATTTTCAGAAATCCTGGGGGACCTGAGATGAAGGCAAGCCAGTAGTCAAGCATATTTGTAATGACTATACACATATCTCATATCATATTTCATTATATTCCTTCCGTGGCAACAATCAAAGTTAAAGTATGGAGAGAGAAAAAAACATTATATATAGGCAAGGGCTAGTAATCATTTTCAAATATTTTGTTGCTGTATTTGTTCAACTTCTCTTTACATACTGACAGCAATCAATAAATAAAAATTCTCTGACAAAAGAAAGACAAAAAGCTGATCCCTGTGACTGTAATAAGCCCGTCCAATCATTTCACTCTGGCCAAATGACGGACTACCTGCCTGTCTGCCTGCATGCACTCTGTCGTGCATTCATTGCTCTTGACAGCTCTGAGTTGTTTACATTCATTATGCTATGCTTACGATCATAATAATACTTTTGGGGGGGTGGCTTTGGAGGGAGACGTGAATGGTCAGTGTTGCCGACTTGGCGACTTTCTCGCAAGAGTTTGCAACTTTTAAAACTAGTGGCACTGGACTGACAACGTATGCAAATAACCCACTAACTGTTACCAGATTGGTATTCAAATGTTGTTAAATCCTGATTGCTGCACAGAAGAACATGAAATCACCTTTTTCCAATTGAACCCCTCCCACTTTAAAACAGTGAGAAGAGCACACACAAAAGAATACTAAGACATCCCTCAAATTATAAAACTGGAAGTTTGTGATCATGTACCCCATCATACAAAGGAAGCTGACTTTCAAAGCAAACGACTCACATAATTAAAGTGTGACAGTTTGACAATCTTGTCTCAAACAATCCTACAAAAGTTATCTTTTACAGTTCTTATGGTCTAGGGACTTGGTTCATATGGACTTTTGGTGACGACCGAACCCTAGCCCTATTTTTAGGCCTCTGCTCGAAAATTGCATACCCAAGCCTTGAGCTCGCCATTTTGGCCATCTTGGTTTTTGGCCGTCGCAATCTTGATTTTTTGCAACCAGAAGTGATACAAGAGGGTGGGGCTTAGTACAACCAAAAGCTGAATTAAAAATGTTAATTACTCTTGTAAGCTGTGCCTGCGGTGCGGATGTGTGTGGATGTTAGATAGTCCTGATGGGCAGGTGGCACCTTGCATGGTAGCCATCAGTGTATGAATGGGTGTGAATTGGTGAATGATGACATGTAGTGGTCGGAAGACTAGGAAAAAACACTATACAAGTACAGTCCACGTATGTTTACGATTTACAGAGTTTGTACTTAACTAGGTATGAGAAAAATACTTTCTATTGTGGTAATTCAACATGAAAGCATGTTAATATTTTCAAGGAGACTCACAAAAATAAAAGTATGAACTGGAAAATGATAAATAGCATCCTATGTCACCTTTAAGTAGGACTAATTTGCTATTAATTCTGGGAAAAATAAGAATGGCTGAGCATCTGCTTCAAACTGCTCAGCACCTTATATAAAAAATCAACTGCTACTTTTATTTTGAAATTTACAAATACAAAAAACATAGCTGCGGCAGGGTTCCGTTCTAATGCAAACTCGTATGTCAGGTTAGGATAGGATAGTTAAAATAGTGTTGCTAGTCGGAAGAAAACGGCCGACGATTTGATTTTACTGAACAGCTGGTGTCACTGATTGTTGCATGGAAACAAGGATCAGAGTTAGTCTGGGGGTAGGGTGGCTTAGTATTTAAGCTTAAAAAATTGAAATAAAAACTTTGTGACTTCTATTAGACTAATCTAAAAAGCAAGATTAAGGCGGGTCTAACACTACAGACCAGTATATCTTTATAACACAGGACCCTGATCTGATTGCTCGGACCAAAACTAATTTAAAGTTGCACTTGAGAAGCCCACTCACTTTCCCTCTTGTATTTTCAGCTATCTTTAGACCTTTACTACACCGAAGATGAGATTTATGAGCTGTCATTGCTAAGGGAACCACGTAATCCCAAATCATTGGTAAGTTTTAGTTGAAATGGTTTGTATTTTGTCTTCAAGCTTGTGTTCAGTTTTGTTTTAACACTTTAAATTATACTTATTTTTGACAACTTACAAATATTTGTCCTTTTTTATTACTTTTTTGCTCCTGTGGAACTTTTGGGAGAATTGGAGTGAAGAGTGTACTGGGGGTGGCACAGATAATTTGCTCAACTAAGTCCTGTCTTCGTGTACTGTATCCTTCCTCACAGCCTACCTCTCCAACAACTCCCAACAAGCCCCTGGTCCCACTGGACTGGGCCTCCGGTGTCACCACCAAACCAGACCCTTCTGTGGTCAATAAACACATCAGGAAGGTGGTGGAAGTGAGTGGATGACCCCTTTTCAAATGATGCCCACACAATGCAGAAAACAGCTACTTGTTGGACAATGCCTCTGATATATGTGTGTATAATTTATTTCTTGTCATTGTGAAGTCTGTGTTCAGGAATTATGACCATGACCACGATGGCTATATTTCTCAAGAGGACTTTGAGAGCATCGCTGCTAATTTTCCCTTCCTGGACTCCTTCTGCGTTTTGGACAAAGATCAGTGAGTTTTCCCAGTAAATCATATTAACATTTCTGTTCCAAGCTACTTTTTCTCTTGAAGGAAAAAAGCTCAGAAGTGAGTTTATCTTCATCAAGCGTTCTGTTCTCAACCACATGCTGAATCTGCACTTGTACCCTGAAGTCTCTGACGACCATATTCATTTGTTTTGTGTTGTTATAACTTACACCACAAAATAAGGAGCGCTGCGGTTTGTAGTGTAGCTTACTAGTTTTAATAAACGGGCCGATAATAAACTACTTTCAAACAAGCCTCCCCAGCATGGAAAATTAGTAAACAAGTTGTAAAAATAGTAATTTGGAATTGAATTAATTGTTGGAATGCTGTTAAGCATTTCAACTATTGTTCTTCGAATCTTTATTCAACTTCTTCTATTTCTTCCGTCGCCCCTCTTCTTCTCCTTCATATTTTAAGCTACAGAAACCGTTCAACTATTAAAATGTTCAGCTCTTTCACCAGAGGGGTGCTATGACTTTTCATATTTCTAACCTTTAAACTTTTTGAATTATTAAGCTTTTTATTTTCAATGGGATCTCTATGGAGAATATTTTCAAATGGCTTCAGGCACACAGGTGTTCGCGATTGAGCCAATTAGTGATGTTTATAAACACAGACTCACAGACACACGCGCACATACACTCCTCTCCCTCTATCTCTCTGTGTGTGTCTCTCTCTCTCTCTCTATCTCTCTCTCTCTGTGTCTCTCTCTCCCTCTCTCTCTGTGTGTGTCTCTCTCTCTCCCTCTATCTCTCTCTCTCTCTCTCTCTCTCTCTCTCTCTGTGTCTCTCCCTCGCTCTCTTGCTCTCTCTCTGTGTGTGTCTCTCATACAGTCATTCAGGTCTTAGGACTCTTTCGAGGTCTTTTCCCCCTCCCCCACCCAGCCCCACCCTTTCAAAATAAAAGCCCCATGGATTAACTGTATTTAAACAAGCTCAAAATTAGGCTTTTTTGTTAAAAAAATGAATGCTCGAACTACTACTGCTGCTGCTAATATAGTATTACTACTACTGCTACTACTACTTCTACTATAACTTTTGCTGTTGCTACTATTACTACTACTGCTACTGCTATTACTGCTACCATCAATATTTATACTACCACTACTGCTATTACTACCACTACTACTATTACTTATACGACAACTGCTACTACTACTGCTATTCATGCTTCTAAAAGTAGTAATACTACTACAGCTATGAGTACGACTGCTACTAGTACTACTACTACATGTTCTCCTGCCATTACTATTACTATTACTACTACTACTACTACTACTACTACTGTGATATTAAATACTACGACCAATACTACAGCTATTACTGTGACTACTGATAGTACGTCTTCGACTACTTCTTCTAATTACTAATGCTTCTACTACAACTTCTACTACTACTACAAATATCACTAATACTACTACTAGTAGTTATTCTAATGCTACTAATACTTCTACTAATAATACTTCTACTACAACTACAACTTATACTACTACTACAAATATCACTACTACTACTACTAGTAGTTATTCTAATGCTACTAATACTTCTACTAATAATACTTCTACTACAACTTATACTACTACAAATATCACCACTGATGATTTTTTTTAAGCCACAGAAACTGTTCAAATATCAAAATGTTCAGCTCTTTCAGGAGAGGTGTGATATGACTTTTCATATTTGTAATCTTTAAACTTTTTGAATTATTAAGCTTTTTGCAATTTGTTTTTGAATTGGATATCTATTTTCAGCAATGTTTTTGCGATTAATTTCAGTTTTCAGCATTCCAACGCATTTTCAGCAGGAAATCCTTTTTCTAGTTTGTATTGTTAAACTTAATCCTTATAATTTAGAATTTCTTTAATATAGATATTGTTTTGTTTCTTACACTGTGTACATCAGCAGCCTGCACATTCTCTAAGTACCTATCATGGTTTAAAGGATCCAATTTAAAAAAGAACAATCATCTCCAACACATTGGCAGAATTGAGGTTCAGGTTTATTTTGGCCTGGTGTAAGATAGAGATGGTATTTGTCCTTAGGTGTGACCACAGTTCGAGAACAACTGTGCTAAAGAAGCGAAGTGAGGAAAAATGTAGGGGCGAGCACGCTCATTTGCTTTAATTCTGTAATTGTAGTTTAATCTTAGGGATGAATGTTATGTTCCAATTGGTCTGACCTGAAAGGACTGGAACACCTGTAAATGACTATCCCCTCTCTCTCTTTCTGCACAATCTTCTTTCTTTCTTATACCTTTCCAATTCTCTTTCGCTCAGAGATGGATTGATCAGCAAGGATGAGATGATAGCATATTTCCTCCGGGCTAACCCACTGCTCCAGAGTAAGATGGGTCCAGGTTTCATCCACAACTTCCACGAGATGACGTACCTGAAGCCCACCTTCTGTGAACATTGTGCTGGATTTGTGTGTATCTCTTAGATTCTGTCACTGCACTTTTCTTCTTAAAGTTCCTTATAGCAATGAACATATGAAAATATTGCAATTAAACTCACCAGTCACATTCCAAAAATGTTGTCAGGCAAGTCAAATGTCAAGTTCAGCCACACACTGTATCTGTTTGCTAGGTTTTATAGGGTATTACACATTGTCTCGAGGTCATGTTCTTACAGATGCAACAGGCATACACATTGTAACAGGAAATGTTGTGATGACTCTGCTTTAGGAAGATGTCTCCATGCTTTTAGCTAATGTTATTTTTTGTATTTTCTGAATCCACCTCCACCCTGCTTACGTTTCTGGACCTGCAGCTTTGGGGAATCATCAAGCAGGGCTACAAGTGCAAAGGTATTGTTTCATCGCATTTTTCTGTAAAGACCATACAAGGATTGTATAACTGAAATAGAAAAAGCATTTCCTGCTGAAAATGCGTTGGAATGCTGAAAACTGAAATTAATTGCAAAAACATTGCTGAAAATAGATATCCAATTCAAAAACAATTGCAAAAAGCTGAATAATTCAAAAAGTTTAAAGATTACAAATATGAAGTTATATCACCCCTCTCCTGAAAGAGCTGAACATTTTGATATTCGAACTGTTTCTGTAGCTTAAAAGAATTCCATCGGTAGTGATATTTGTTGTAGTAGTACTAGAAGTTGTAGTTGTAGTAGAAGTATTATCAATGTCATCGTGACATCATCCAACTGTTTCCTCAGCTTGAGCAGCACTCTCCATGACAAGCAACGGTATCGCCACCTTGCTGGAAACAATATAATAATGCCACAAATCGCTATGATCCAACAATGTGTATTGTCATACACATTGCCCAAATCTATGGCCCGGACCGTGCCGTTTGTATTACAATAGCGCGCTGAAATCAGGTGTATTCTATATGGCATAATAACTGATTATAGTCGTTCATATGCAAAGCTGAGGAGGATGAAGGTAAATGCTTGACGATCTACAGGACATTCATGACATTCAATCCATGTAGAAGGGAGATGAACAGGGACCATCAGGTTTTCTATTTAATGCCAACGCAGAACAATCACAGATTTAAGCAAGCTGGTATGTGAGGGCTCACTGTGGACTAATAATGGATTATCTAATGTCTCTGTATACTGAATATATAAAGTCATGTTCCTATAGGGCCTGCATTATATTAGTGGATT